>BPLR01015920.1:0-58323 GCA_021605095.1 Caerostris extrusa
CTTCGTCGCCCGGCATCGGTAACCCGGTCGCTGTCCTTCTGCTCGCATTCCGCAGTTTGTTTTATCGCGTCGATGCAGTTCATCATTTATTTATGAAGGACAGATCATCGCGGTGTAGAGTTCGATCTCCGGGACAAAGCAACGTCTTCTGATGAAGCTTGTAAATCAGCCTATGAAAACCTCAGATCAAGATCCGAAATATGTAAACGTCACGAATCTCCGCGCCTGAAAAAGTAGCCTGGCAATATATCAACGGTTTATTGAAGCAACGTTTAGGTCCGCTGTTGGCTAATGCCGTTGAAGCGGCGTGTTGCAGAAATGCTTATTAGCCGCTGTTGTCTGGCCCAAACCGGCTCAAAACACAGCTACTCTCGGCGCATCGCGGTCCGTTTTGAATCACCGATCAAAACCGACAGCAGCCCCGAACAGAAAAGAAGGTATGGTAATAGCAAATCATATCAGTATCACTCTTGCCGAATCGTCGCAATCAATGACTACAGCCGCACGCAAAATAGCAGTATTATTACGCCGCCATTACGGCTTGGCTACACGCTACATGATGTATTATTATTATTGTTATTATACAAAAATTTGTAGTTCATTTCAAAAACAGTCAGATCTGGCTGAACAGTCATTTACCACATATTTTGCCGTTTCAAGAATGAGTGCTGGAAGCCATGAATGAAAAATATATTATCGGGAATAAACATAAACGTTTAAACTGTAATAATCAAATTTCAGTGACAAACAGATTTGGCTCAAGAAAGCACTCAAAGCCTATGTAACATCGCAAAGTCATCAGCACTTTCACCACCATTATTCAATGATATCTTTCAAAGTCCATTAAAGCACAAATGACAGAGGAATGTAATGAAGCATCGACAAAATCACCATCGACGTTCGTACGTACCAATATCATCTCGCTTCTTTTCTTCTTCGAGGATGAACTTCAAAAAACAGACAGTTGGAACTTTTCGTATAAATAAGAAGAACATTTCTTGGGAAAAATTAATTTTCTTTTCGCAAAAAATCGTTGCTAATTCACAATATTTTTTTCAGTAAAGTGATATACCCTCCGTGTTTGGTCGGAAATGAAAACAGGTCAGCCTGCGTTATAGTCATAATGAGCGCCCGGCCCAGGCTGGGCGCCTCTGAGTCGCCGAATTCTGCTGCCCGAGTCCGGCGGTTCATGAGACTATGGAGCCTTCATGAAGAGTTCATCTTCATGATCAAAGGAGCAAAGGGCGCCCATTGTCAGAAACCACTTCCTCAATACACCGTACAGACTAAAGGGGTCTGCACAAACAACAATGTAGAGGACAGCTGATCGAACATGATAAGCGTCATGCCTCCTAGTCCGCCACATGATCACATTGAAAGTCTTCCCTGCATCTTCTACCCATTTATGCCACCACAACATTTCAAAGACGCTATCTACTTCCGCCCGAATGTCCGCCTGAAGATCATCAATTTGTGGCCTGGCTTATAGGAATTTCACTTTATCTTCTTATTGGAGTGCTACCTGACACTAAACAACTTGACGTCAGAACAGGTGCTTGAGCACTGCACTGACTCGAAAGTTTCATCCTAACCAAATCAAAATAGTCCTCAAAGCATCCAAAAACTCATCTGTCCAAGCGCTCATATCGAAAAGAAAATGTTTAGAAGTGTAGGCAACAGCTCAAGAAGTGCAGAGAGTTGAAGACGGAAAGTTTCACTGATTGAGCCGTCCAGTAGTAGACGTCATTCAAAACATGGACATCACGTATACGCCTTTCCAGGCAGAAATGACAGCAGTTCTGCCTGAGCTCTAAATAAATACTTCTGTTTGTCCGGAAAAGAGTTCTGTCGGGTTTGCTGAATAGCTGCACAGAATATCCATTTGAGAAAACAAACAGTCGAGCTGGCACTTGCTGTTCATGTTGCAGCAACGCGATGCGCCGTGCCAGAGTGCTGCTGCACTCAGCCAAAATGGAGATGGAGTGCAGCAGCAGCTAGCCCAGCTGAGCTAAGACGCCAATCTCAGCCAGTTTTGACGTTATTTTTCCATATCAGAGCGCTAGTTAAATATGCACTGGCCTAACATTTTTGTTTTGTCGCTGGTGGGGTCAGAAAAGGCTGATCAGCGTTTTGGAAGCGTGGCGATGGTGCCATTACTTCTTAGTTAGCCTGGGTCGCGTGCAGCCTGGGGTCGAAAAAGGTGCCTACGATCCTATTGGTTTGGGGTGGAGGAACCACTGCTGGAAGAGCAAGGCCGGGACAACCAGACCAGGCTCAGCGAGCCACTGTGCCAGGTCTCACCAAAAATATGGTCAACAAATCTTAAATCTGGATTTCGCCCTATTGCATATAATCCTGCCTATGAGCTTGTAATTGTCACTCCCCTTTATATTTCTGTGTTGAAATACCTAGAGCTTGTAATATCAATGGTTAATTCAGTTGAGCCTCAGAGTCAGTGGTGCCCTTACCTCGCCAGAGTAGTTAGCTAATTGTGTGCTTAAACAAACTCTTTTCTTCACTGGTAACATCTTCAGCAAGGGGGTCAGTCTTCTGTGCTTACCGGTAGATTTCTACCAGGAGATGCAGCGGCTACATTTGCCCTGTGGCCATGCCTACAGTCAGCAGGAGATTGACCACAAAGCTACCTCTGACCATGTCAGGCCCAGGCAGCACACTGAAATGCAGAGCTGAGCAGCTGCACACTGTTGACAAGGTTTTGAAGAGTAATTCCATAAAAGGGTAATACTTTAGAATAAATTAACCTCTTCCTTACGAAGTGGGGCTGGCCTGTGTGCCCGAAATATTTACATAAATGCCATCTTCACATTTTTTGTAAGAGACCAGTCAGCAGCCTGATATTGTTGGAAGCTGGTTGGTCAGATTTTTAAAAATATTCAGAGGTGAGTTTCTAAAATATCGTACTTGGTCAAAAACCTGCTATGTTTGGCATTTTCGTAATTGCGAAAGATGCATAGCGCGTCAGTACACTGCAAGAGGGTCATGGTTGCAATAAATTTATATCAGAACACGAGAACAATAGAAAACAAAGTGCTTATGAAAGTGTGGAAGCAAGGTTGATACTGAGGTTGGAAATGATCACAGGTAATTGGGCTCTAATGCTGGAAGCATGCCAGAGCCTTCCATAAATACGTCTTCTTAAGCATTCTTACTTAAGCTGCTTGAGTGCAAAAGTGGTGGAGCAGCCGACTCTCTCTCCACACGGCGCTCTCTCATGGCTCGTGGCATGAATATGTTTGATGACACAATGTTCCTTTTGAAGCCATGCCACAGCAGAACCAGAGGTTGCTGTGCTAAGCATTGCTGATGGAATGAGAAGAGGCAAATGATAAAAATAATAAACAAACTGAAAATATAACGTATTGATTTGCAAATGTGTCAAACATTACTGAATTAAGTTGTTTTTTACTATTTACTAAGAAAGAGTAGTAAACCATTAAGATATTTTTTGTATATTGAGCGATCACTCTACAGATAAAATAGTGCAAGCACAATACAAAAGGAAAAAGAAAAGGCCAGAGAAAAGTCAGTCGTCTCTCGTGCGTAGCCCACATCTTCACCTCGGAATGCCTGCCGGAAAGACTTGCAGTGCCTGCTCCACATCTGCCTTTCAGTGGCATTTGCAATGGGCGTGTCGGCACCGTGCAGAGTCTGCTTTGCACGATTTTCACGGTGCCTGATCGAAATAATGGCCAGAAATAATGCCTTCCATCTGCATCATTGATTCAAGTCACTCCTTCAATGAGATATTCGGTGCCATATCATAGACGGTAGTTCCTTTTTGGAGTCCGCTGCCAGAAATTGAGCCACAGGTAAATGTAGAATTGACAGATAGCGTGTAAAGCACTGTGTGTGGTCGGGACGAACACAATCATTTACCACGATCTACACAGCCATAACTTGAAATAGTAGTATTTTGTAAGTTTGAATCTCAGAGAAGTGTTATGAGCAGGACGGATGCATCAGCACTAAATATGGCCGCTTACGGGGCCTCCAGCAACACGTGGAAGCACAGCGCACCACAGGGATGCATTCATTGTGGGAGGCCTGAGCAGAGAGCGCGCATTAGAAAATTCAGGTACTTAGCTCAGCCATATATCAGCTTTAACACATCTATTTAAGTGCCTGGTCAGCCCCTGGCTTTATATGGAGCCATCATGGAGCGAGACGCTGAGTCGCCTGGGAGCACCTGCCTGGAGCCCTGTACCCAGTAGCTGAGCCCATGGGCTTCTTCATATAGTATTAATATTGCAAAGCTGAGCAGACCCGGTGATATTATAAGGATATTGGTATGTAATATCAAATTGTTATTCATTTTAAAATAGTACATAGATGATATTGATGAATGTTTTGATTTATCAGTTTAACTTATATTCGGTGTATGCCATTATCAAAGTCACTTTGCCCAACTACAGCTGAATAGTTTTTTAAAAATTTAAGAACAAAGTTATCTTTTGTAACTTTGTTCTTAAATTTTTAAAAACTATTCAACTGTAGTTTAATTTAAAGTGACTGATTGAATATTGCTGCATTGCGTTGAATTATAAGTTAAACCAGTGTCGGGTGTTTTCATTAAATATCATCTAATATTTAGGGTGTTAGATTATATATTTTTATAACGTATAACAATTTGTCTTACATGCTAAATATCTATTATAATATCACAGAGTTAAACCAATGCAATGTTTCAATACTATATGGAAATAGAAAACTACATAGGGTACCTGAGTACTAGATTTACAAATTTCTAGGCGAATTCATGTTATATCTAGACGACTCGGAAATCACGTTGTAAAAAAGGTCGTAAATCCTTTCCTTCCATGATAAAGTACATATAAAAGCCAGAAATGTAATGGCACCACTTAAATAAATATGTGATGTATTCAAAGTACTTCAATAAAAGTAGCATGATCAATAATAACTGAGCTAAATTATGAATGCATATCGTCTTCACCCAGAATCTCTCAGGTGTTGCAATGGGAATGCATCCCTATATGGTGCGCTGTAGCTCACGTACTCGGACTTGGATTGTTCTACAACAGATTTATCGTAGTATATCCGATCTTGTGAGTCATTCCGTTCATAACTCATAACGGCTCTCTGAAGAAATCAGCATTTTCTAAAAATTACTACTGGTACAGTCGTTCAAAGAGTTTATGGTGGTAGTAGATCTTATCGTAAATTGTTTGAGTACAAATGATTAATGGTTCGTCCATTACACTTTTTTAATTCCTTACACCATATCTGTCAATTCTGCATTTGTACTATTGCTGTGTTCAACTCAATATCCTAATAGCTGTTGAACTCCAGGCTGCCGTACAAGATATCTGGTCATATGAAGCCGAATGTCGAGCTCTCTTCTTGAAGATTTAGCGTCAGAGGGCACAGCGGCCTCCAGTGTGATCTCTGCTTACTATGTTGTATCATTTTAGGTCATGATCAGACAGATTTGCTGATCAAAATGAAAACTCGGATAGTCCAACAGCCAAATACTTGCAACTCATTTCATTCCTGAAACTTTATATCAAAAATCAAATGATACCTAGATGGAAGGCATTGATCACAGCTCGTAACTCTTCGAGGAATTGGAGGAACATTTTGAACAGGGTATTTCGGTCAAACTTCGTGAAAAAGCTGTTGTTAAAATTTAGACTTGCAGTGGGCCATGACTATTTGGCGAACCATCTTCACCGCATAGGCCATTTTGATTAATCAAATTGCCCGCTCTTTGGGAAAGACGAGATCATGGACAGGCACCATTTAGCAGGATGCTGACTTGCCAGTGGGACTCCGAGGTGAAAAGATATTGGAGCCTAAAACATTGCTGATGACATTGACTTTTTCTCCTATTGTTTTCTTTTTTCTTGTGTGCTTTACACTGTTTTTTTTTTTTTATCTAGTAAGAGTTAGTCATTTTTCTCTTGCCCTTCAATATACAAAAATATCTTAATGGTTTACTACTCTTTCTTAGTAAATAGTAAAAAAAATAATAATTCAGATTATTGTTTATTTTGTTCTAAACGTTAATCAATGCGTTATATTAGTTGTTTATTATTTTTTTTATCATTTATCTTCTCATTCGAAAAATCAGCCAAATCCAGATGAAACTCGTCGTAAAACAAGCTTAGCAACAACCTCTAGTTCTTAAACAACGTAACCTTCAAAAAAGGAACATTCGTAATCATCAAACATATAAGACTATATTCATCTGCAATGCAAACAAATGAAGAACGCTCTATTATTGGAAAGTCATTTCTATATACACCACTTTGCACTCCAAGCAGCTTTTAAAAGAATAAGAATGCTAAAAAAAGAAAAGACTGTAATATTTATGGAAGGTAATCTAGCGTCTCAAAGCGCCAGATAAATTTCCGAGCATTTAGATGAGTTAAAAAACTGTGATCATTCAACCTCAGTATCAATGCACTTAAGCACACACGCCATAAAATGTCTTTTTACTTTATTTTCTATTGTTCTCGTGTGTTTGCATTGTTAAATAGAACTATTCTGTAACGCTTTGTTATATCTTGCGAGTGAAATATGGCGCGTTGAAATAGAATTTATCTTTCGCAAGGCTCCTATGGTTACGAAATCGCCAAACATAGCCAAGATTGTCAGGTTTTTTGTTAAATTGCGATATTTTAGAACTGCCGCATAATATCGCGTATCTAGTGAAGTATTTTTAAAAATCAATTATTATTAACTAGTAAATCAGACTAATGACTGGTTTCAATATACTAATACAAAATGTGAAGGAATACATTTTATGAAAATATTTCGAATTTAATTGTTATTACTCGTAAGTTAAAAGGGTTAATTTATATTCTAAATAAATTATTACCCTTTTTTATGAGGTTATAACAAAACACATATGGTCCTGATGGCCGAGTGGTTAATGTTCTGGCTCTCGATGCTATAGGTTTCGGTGGTGCTATGGATGTTTATAGTGGTTCGGAATCAACTTTAAACAGTAAGTCCTGGTCTCATATGACTGTAGAGCATTGGCCGTAGGGTTGAAAATCTTAACCCCGGTAAAAAGAAAAGCATCTCCTATTTTAGAAATCTACCAGTAAGCAGAAGGCCTTGGCCCACTATGGGGATGTTGCACCAGTGAAAAAGAAAGTTTGTTTAAACACACAAATTGAAAATAACGCCTCAAAACATGCCATCTGGGTAATTAATTTTTATTTTCCTTTTCTTCTAAAATCAATGAATTAGCCATTGATTATTTTAAATCTAGGTAATTATTTTAAATATAAGGGGTAATTATTTTAAATATATGTATTTAAATCTGGGTTGTATCTGGATCGATTAAATTTGAAACGGATTTAAGTTTGTTATTAAATATTTTTGGATGAGGACCTGAATGGCCGAGTGGCTAGCGCTCTGGCGCTCGGTACCACAGGTCTCGGGTTCGAGTCCCGGCAGTGCCATGGATGTTTGTAGTGGTTCAGAATCCACTTTAAATCGTAGGTCCCGGTCCTAATAGGATCGTAGAGCGTTGGGGCATTGTTACTCCGCGTCTGGGGCTATCTTCAAGTTACACGCGACCCCTGGGTAATGCAAAGTGAGTAACGTATGTGCAGCGCTTGCCTTAAGGCATCCAAGACGTCCATGTCTGTTTGCCAGCTGCATTAGAATAAAAAAATATTTTTGGAAGAAGGTTGAATAAAAATGTTACCTAATTCAGGCACTCTGACATGGAAAAATGCGGCATTAGAACAACAGGTTCAACGTCGCCAAAATGACAAGCAAGACAATGAGCTCTGCTGCACTCCATCCATTTTGTGACACCTCAATTTGAAACATTACCTTCTTACTCTAGCCCAATAAAAAACTTTTTGGCTTGCAGATTTATCGCATTTCTTTCTAACATGAACATGAAATTTTCTTATTCGGTTTTGCTTGTTTGTTTTCTAAATGGACATCCTCTGTACGGAAACATTTCAACTTAAACCAAAATGGCCTCGGTTTCTAAGTAAGAGTGTTTAATTTGAAACTCAACAAATGAGGCAGAACTGTAATCATTTCTATACCTAGGAAAGACATTATACATTTGATGTCCATGTTGTACTACTGTGGATGTGACGTACTACTTTGGACGTGAGCTTCGTCGGTTGAGGTTGAGGGTCGACCAGAGGGCTCTTCGTCTTCAACGCTTTCTCTGCCTTCTTTGAACTGTTTATACCACTTCTAAACATTTCTTTTCGATATAGGAATGCTCACCAAATGCCTTCTGCAACATTCTACACGTTTCCGCAATCAAAATTTGATGCAAGTTCTTTGCTCAATTCATTCAGACATTTCAAAAAACTCCGGAATCAATTTTAGCATCTCATAAAAACAAGCGTAACTCAAACACTAATGAATATTCTGACGTCAAATTTGACACAGATGTCAAGGACAGCGCCAGCAATCTAAAAAGAAATAAAATTGAAATTCCATAAGCCCCGGGAATTTTAAATTGATAATTGGTCTTACTTCATTGGATTAAGACGGAGAGGAAAAGAGTTTAAAGTAGATACCCGTCTTGGAAGTATTCGGTCAAAATTGTTGTGGAGCAACTTCATTATCATCATTAAAAATCTAAAAGAGGCCATTTCTACTATAGAAATGCTGATATAGTTTCATGTAGCAGTTCGGAAACACGATTGGCTATATATCATGTCAATCCAGCATATCTATTTGTTGTTGTTTCCTATAACCCACTTTTCAATATCTAGACCAAACCCACGAATCCTACGGACTCATGATTGAAGGGAAGGAAGCAGTTTCTCTTCTTAAATGGAGCACCCGTAAGTTTAACTGTCTGATTTTTTGGGGCTCCATGATGCTCTTACAGTGATAATGAGACCGGAACCTACGTCTTAAAGTGGATTCCGAACCACTTAAACATCCATGGTTTCGCCGCCATGACTCGAACCCGATGCCATTGGGAAATATACCTGATGGAGCGATTTCAAAGCGGGAACCACTTCGACCATTCAGGCATCTGACATACATTCTCTATGATTAATGTTCAATTCAAAAATAACCTTTTTTTTCAATTTCCATTAAAAAACAGAGGAAAAATATATCTTTTTAAATAACCAAAATATATAATTATAATAATTTTTTTACAAAATAATTCATTTTCCAAAAATGTTCTTCTTATTTATACAAAGTTTAACTGTCTGGATTTTTGGGGGTTCAATCCTATCCGGAGAAAAACGGGAGAAATGATAATTTGTAGGAAAAAACAAGTACATTTTTGTGAACGTTGTGGACGTTTTGTCAGCTTCAGTAAAGCTACACGGTTCCTACTTAATCATTTGTGCTAATGGTTTCGCCGATATATTCGAGCTCCAAACATGACAAATAGAACTCTGGCCCATGCCATTGGCAAAAATATAGTATAACATTCTGATGGTTAGGATTTCAAAACGGGAACGGCTTCGATAATTATTGCATCTGACAGTACATTGGGGCATTCCTGGAAATTTGATTAATGGTTCATTTCAAAACATTAGTTTCCTTTGATTTTTTGATTTGTATGTTTAGCCCCGATAAATATATTTTTTTTCATTCGTAACGAAACTTCATTATTCTTTTTAAATAACTAAAAATGCTATTGATAAGTAATATTCAATAGA
Source organism: Caerostris extrusa (assembly GCA_021605095.1). NCBI lineage: Eukaryota > Metazoa > Arthropoda > Arachnida > Araneae > Araneidae > Caerostris > Caerostris extrusa. The sequence continues at coordinate 9,651 of BPLR01015920.1, forward strand.
TATTCTTTTAAAAAGTGTTTTTAAATTTTATATATATATATATATATATATAGCACCATCTATGTGTCAGCCTATGAACTTATATATATATATTTGTATATGCAACATAGATGTATTTTAAAACAATTCAACAAATTTCGGAAAAAGATTTTATTATAATTTTTTTTTTACTATTCTTACTATTTTTTACTATTTTTCTATTCCGTGCTTTTTAACTATTTCTGTCATTTTTTTTTTTTTAATCCAGTAAATTAAATAGATACAGTATCTTTAAAAGTAAAAAAAAATATGTTTACAAAAAAATTTAATTTAGATTAGATTTTTTAACTGCTTAACGAAATTATGCTTGTAAGTATATTTTGGCCATAAAAATATAAGTATTACGTATTAAACGATGGAACTGAATAATAAAATGAATTTAGTTCGTTTTCATTTAATCTACATAAAGATACGTATTCCACGAAAACGCTGACGTTAGGTTATTTTAATTTTTACATCGTTTTACATTATTAGTTTACTTATTACTCAGCTGCCTTTAAAACAATTTTCTAATTTATTTATTCTGCTTTTTATTCATATAAAGCAGCATTGTATATTATTGTTATTTATTCTGCTTTGTAATGTGTTTTTTTTTTTCTTTATGCTTTATTTTATAGTTTTTCGCATAAAATGCTTTTATATTGCATTAGATAAAAAGCATTTCTACCAAATATTTATAATGTAATACAATATTAATTTCATTACCTACTCGTGGCACGGTGGTAATGCGCGCCGTTCGTGAGCATTAGAGCTGAGGTTCAATAAACCATTGTCTGCAATGTTGTAGATACTGTTTCAAAACACGAGGAGATTTGATGACGTTTGTGACGCTCAGCATCTTCCCTCGGATCTTGAGTCGGACTACCTGATGGGAGTTTACTGGGTTTTCTCCCATACGGTACGCAAATGTGGGTTCGCTAAAAGTCCTCCAGGAAGGCATTGCTCCCCTTATTCCCCAAGTCAGACTTCTACCTACGAGTGATCCATCACAACAGAAGCTGCCCCTCCCTTCCGTCCATCAGTGAGTAGACTACTCATGGTATATCACCGGTTGCATTAAAGCAACGAAATCCATATTTTTATGCCATATTACGTCTTTAATCGTTTCATTACTCTAATTTATATATGCTTTTATCTAATTTATATATGCTTTTATCTAATGTATATATGCTTTTTCTGAGTAATGAGATAAAAAGTTTCATGAAATTATTTTGCCATCACAGTCGATCAATTCAATTCGTGTTTTTTTAATACCACATGCAAATGCTTTTTTTTAAGACGTATATGCGTACTAGCGCCACTTATATTACATATTGAATGAATTGAATTGCTGCTGAATTAATTGTGAATGATACAAGTGAAAAAGTCTGATGTTGCGTTCACTAAAACATTTCTTGGATCACATTGAATGAAATTAACTATTTTCCTTGACTGGCAAAATAAAATCTATCGGTATAAAGTCTTTCTATATGCTTAACAGAAAAGGAATATTATAAATGTTTGCCAATGAAGGAACGCGAGGTATTTATTTTTAATAACATTTGTTTTATAATTTAACAGCGTTTGCAAGCAATACTATTAACAATAAAAGAAGAATGATTTCTAGGCAAATCAAACATTTCAATCAATGATTTCTAGGCAAATTTATCGGAAAAACAAACTGTGGATATTACAAAAGTTTGCCATTGCTAAAATATTTATTTAAGAAGTAGTTAAATAGTTTGAGAAATGGGGTCTTAAGGCACATATTTTAAAAGCTTTGAATGTATTGTGAATCTAATATCTCTGTTTCAATTGCATGTTATTATTTTATTTATTCTAAAACAAAGTTTAATTCCTATTTCAGAAATTAATACCTCGCACATTATTTAACAATCAGGAATGTTTACATGAATCTTAGATTTTATGAATTCTGTATAATTTTATTGAAGAATCTTTTCGTTTTTGTTAAAGTTTTAATTCAAAACAGGAATTTAAATTTTCCATTCAGGTATTTTGGATAATAAATTACCTTAAAATCATTAAATGTGCTTATGCAATCAAATCAATAATGTGTTATTAACTAATCAAAATTCTTTACCATGTAAAATACATTTTTATTTATTATAGCCGATATTAAAAAAATTATTTCAACTTTGGTTACTTTTTCTATAAAGAGATTTTAGCACCATAGATTGTTTGAGCATCGCTAATCGAGTGACTAGGGGTCCGGCGATCGGTACTATAGACTTTGGTCTCGAATCCCGACTGTGCAATGGATGCTTGTGTGGAATCCTTCTTAAATCGTACGTCCCTGTCTAATATGACTGTTGGGGGTAAGACTGACAACCCTACACCGTAAAAAAAAAAAACATCTCTTGTCTCGAAATCAGCCAGTAGGCAGACGGCCTTGATCCACCATGAGGCTGTTACTCCAATGAAGAAGTTTATTCGATAATATGTAAACAAATTTTGACTTTAAAAAGTCAAAATTTGCGCGGAGTTCGAATCCGCTAGCGGCTTTTTTTGTAGACACTGTTTCAAAAAAACGAGGAGACACGATGGCGTTTGTGATGTTCAGCATCTTGCCACGTGAGTCGGACTACCTGGTGGGAGTTTTCCGGATTTACTCATATACGATACGCAAATGCGACGTAATTCTCATTAAAAGACCTCCGGAAAACATTGCCTTCAGCGACGTGTGAAGTCTTCCAAGTCAGACTTCTACCTATGGGGGATTCATCACAACAAGTTGCCCTTTCACCTATCCATTAGATTACTCATGGGGTGTCCGTCCAACATTGCAGGACACTGAGGATTAGTCATGGCACCCAGACACAGGTTCAAAGTTTATTGATGGATTTGTTTGGATAGAACTAGATATTGTTTGTAAATAAAATAATTGTTTTGGGTATGTGTCTTTTAACAATTTGATTTCACTAATAGATTGTTATACAAATACTGGCATTTTAATGAATGATGTTTAAATTAATATTCTGTAAATATTCTGTAAAATAAATATTCTATTTTAGTTCCTATTATAACTATATTAATTTTATAAGTATAAAAGTAATTTTGGGTTTAGTTTTTTTTTTTAATCTGGATAACAAGTTATTTAATTAAAATCGTGGAGTAAATGAATTTTAAAATAATTATATATTCATATTTCAGTAAATCATCTTATTAATTTGTTGAAGAATCAGTTTTGAGTCATTTTTCCTAAAGATTAATTTCAATTCCGCATCTTAATCTAATGCACTGGTTGACAAAGTGGTCGATATAACATTGTTATAGGTTTTTTATATGTTTTAAATTAACTGGTGATCAATAGACACAATGATAACATTTATTATTGTCTCTGTAGCTACTGGCGTATTTACTTGTTTTCTCACGTGTAACAATTCACTCAAGCAATGTGTGTTACATATCACTCAAATGTTGACCCGTTCCCTTTTAGGATGAATAACAACACACCTAATTTCTGTTATTGTTTCCCATCCCACTTGTTAGACAGCAACATCTAGACTAAATCCAAGAGGCATATGGAAGGAGAGAAAGGGATGGTCAGCTTCTGTGGTGATGGGACACCCATGGGTAGAAATCTAACTTGGCTCCGTGAAGCTGAAGAAGGAGGACAGTGCCTTCCGGGAGGACTTTTAGGGGAAACTATAACGCATTTGTCTATCGTATGGGAGAAAACCCGGAAAAATCTCACCAAAAGGTAGTCCGACTAACGAGGCAAGATGCTGAACATCCCAAACGCTATAGAGCCTCCTTGCTTTTTGAACCTGTGTCTACAACAATGTCACAAGCAGATTGAATATTTGCCCTAATGCTCACCAACGACGCGCGTTGGCACTGAGCCACGAGTCCGATAACGAATATCGAAGCCAAAGCCAGGATTCGAACCTGAAGCCTGTGGTACCAATGGCCATAAAGCTGGTCACTTGGCCGTCAGGCTTCCCCTACTTTCCCTTACGATGTAATGCATCGGGTACAGAAAAATGCTGACAAAAAAAATGTTACAAAATTTGTCAAAATCATTCGCTAAATCCAAACTTACTAAAGAGAATTAAAAAGAGAATTAACTTTTCATTGAAATATTTTCACAGAAAAGTACTAAAAACGTAAAGAAAAAGAAAAGAAACGTCGCGTAAAGAAAAATTTCTAAATTATACTTCCACTTTCTTCTACAAAACAATATTACAATAATAAATGCTTTCAAAACCCAAAACAAAAGTTAATAAAATATGTATAAAAAAAAAAAAAATCTCGAAAAGAAATTCTTTTAAAAATTGAAATTCAATTTAGAATATCAAATATTTCTTGAAATAAGATTTATTTGTGATAGAAAATGGCCGCAATAATTGTTAAATTTAAAGAGCAATGTAATCCGAGTTAAAGATAATTGAACTAAAGCTTGAATTTTATTTGTGATAACTTTTAAGATGAAAGAACTTAAACGACGGATTGAAATAATAAAGATGTCATTCTTAATTTTCGGATTACATTACCAGTATTGTTAGTTCTTTTTACTCATAAATGTGATTCAGAAAAAGAAAGAAATTAAATATTAAATAAATAATCATCTCGTTTTATTCTTACTTAAAAATGCAAATTTTCATTTCTATGTACGTAATCGTTTTATTGGTTTCGTTTACCCATTACAGAATAAATTCCAAAAAAGGAATGAAATTTACTTCATTTTGTCTCGTAATATATATAAAAGGATACATCAAACTTATTTATCATAAATAATATTTGCTGATGTTACTGGTTAAATTCCATAAAGGAATAAAATTCACTTCATTTTGTCTCATAATGAATATGCATATATATATAAACAATATGTCGTGGTATATAAATATAAAAAGGATGCATCAAATTTATTTATTATAAACAATTTTTTTTGATGTCGTGGTACTGGTTAAATTCTAAGAAGGGAATGAAATTTACTTCATTTTGTCTCGTAATATACATATAAATAATGAGATACATCAAACTTATCATTTATTATAAATAATTTTTGCTATTGCCTGCATTTTTTGATATTAAAAGTAGATGTGTGATAAATTCAACACTCAGAGCGCACCAGGAGGGATCTGCTACTTGCACGCATATTTTGTGATTACAATTTCAAACGAATACCCACAAGGAACCTATAAGAATGGATGAAAGCTCCTTTTAGTATAAAGCACAGTATTTCGATATAATTTTCAAATGTGTTACAGCATTACGTAGAGCATGTCGAATTCCACCCATGTATAGCAGGGATTTGGATATGTTATCATGTATACGGTCCTGCTGTCACCCATCTATAAAAGGTCAATGATTTGCCGACATCAAGACCATTGCATCAAGTTTGAACAAACAGCCCTGAAATGGCATCTGATATTCACATTGTCCGTTTGAACTGCCTGGTAACCAATTGGGTAGCTGTCTGGCATTTGGTGCTTCTGGTTCGATTCCTGGAGGTGGCAGGGAAGTTTGTTAAAAAAAACAAAAAAAATGGTGTTAATGGTTCGGAATCCACATTAAACTGTAGGTCCCGGTCTAATTAGCCTAAAGTGTGCAAAAAGTGGCCGTAAAGTGACAAACCAAACCATCCGATTACTCATTTTAGGAGGGACATTCCGGTTTACAGTTTTATTTATCTTTCCTACCCAAGACATAGCAATACTGCTTGGGAGGTTTCAAACCAAGCTCCTTTAGTTTAGAATTGAATGCGCTATCCATCAGACCATCTCTCCAGTAATGGTACATTATAAGTATTTTTTAAAAGTATTTAATGCTCTAAGTATATTTAGATAATTTTATATCAATATACATTTATATGACTTAAAAAATTAAAGGGAAAATTACAAGTTATTTACGAAACATTTCCAAAGTTATTACTAAATATTATCAGCTTAAACAATTTCTAAACAAAGTTAGAATAAACTTTTTAACAATGAATGCATGAGGTTTGTATAGAATACAGATCTACTTACGTTATCAATACAATTGAATAACTTAAAAGTAATTTTGAAAATATTTATTGGTTCACATATCTCATATTCTGTTAACCGAATTGCTTTATGATGCATCAACAACAAAAAAGTACTCTTTTTTTTTTACGAAAGCACTAATATTCCATTTAAAAAATGACTGAATTTGAATTCAAAAACGGAGAGACTTGAACTTGAAATATGTATCACACACTTTTTCACACAAAGCTCTAGACTTCCAAATAACCCCCGAAAGGCATAACCCCCAGGTTTATCACAAAAAGCAATAAAATTTATGTTCGTAGGACTTAAACTGTTTTAGAAAAAAAACATTCTTTCTGTTCTGTAAGCATTCTGGCAGTTATGACGAATGCTTTTTTTTTTTTTCTCTCCTTGTTATCACGGTCGTTGAAATCAACCGCTGCATGTGTAGATTGTAGTGGTAGAGCGTCTCTTTTCCTTTGAAACTTCATTTTGCGCGAGGCAGTTTGGAATTTCTTTTGCCATCTTGTCTGCTTTTATCTAAATGTCGTAGAACGACTTTTGGCAGTCATCAAGATTTTTAAAAGTCTCTGGTTTAAATGGTCACGCCGTTTTGAAAAATATTTTCCCTGATTTGAGTTCTACTTATTTTTTATAAACTTAGCATTTGTCATGACTTGGAACAAATAATGTAGTTGTCTTTTGTTTGTTTGTCTTTTTTCCTCTTACTTTTATAAATCTTTTAATATGCTTGTCTTGTGTCATAGAAATATTTTACTAAAATTTATTTCTAACTCTACTATGGCACACAAATTTCACTGTTACAAATGCTTTCTCTGTTACTACATATTCAGTAGATTATTTTAAAGTTTGTTAAAATATTATATTACATTTGTCCTATAATAATAGTAGCAAGTGGATATTTAAATGAATAATATTGACAATTCCAGCTGTAAGTTTTGTTGTAGTGCAAAATTACAGTGCCTAAAATCAAAGTCAACGTTTCAGTTGTCATTTTTTTTCACACAGCTTTCAATTTTTAGGTTAATTTAATTGTTACAATTTATAAGAGGATATTTAAATGGGATAATTAAAATAATAAAATGGATATTTAAATAGAGAATGCAGCTGTAAATTATGTTGTAGTGCAAAAATTCGATGCCTTCAATCAAAATCAATGTTTCATCTGTCATTTGTTTTCTCACATGATTTCAATTTTTAGGTTAATCTAATTATTACAATTTATGGCTATTTTTCTCTTGATCCGATGATGGAATCAAATGTTTTATTTCAGTTGAACATTGATCTACCCATTGTAAAATTAAGATGAGAAATAGAGAATTTACAAGTAAAAGATAGTCTTGTGATTTTCCAGTTCTTGATGCATCAAAGAAAAATAAAAAAGATGCAACCGTGTTAGAAACAAGACAATTTAAATGTGACAAAATGACTTTATCAAGAATTTGGAAATGTGCTTCCGAAAATAATTTTTAAGGTGAATTTTACACTAATGTTGATTATTTGCAAAAACAAAACCTTGAAAATAAATGCAAAGATCAGGGAGAAAAGCTTGAAAAATTTAAAAAATATTCCTGTTAGCTGAAGAACCACCATAAGATCAGCAATTCAAGACATTCGAATTCCCAAATCTACAGTATTTCTGATTTTTACAAAAAGGAAAATCCATAAAACTAGGAAATCCATATCCATTTTAAGCTCACGCATATAGGGAAAGCAAAGCTTTGCAATCACGGAATCTTACTTACATGTTTAAAATACAGCAATGAAATCAGTGAAAATTCAGAAACTATCTGAACAATCAGAATAAATATTAGGGAAATATTTTTTATGTATTGTTTTATTTAATATAATTTTTATAGTAAATGCTGCGTTCTATATTTTATTTTGATACTATTATTATGGAAACCAAATTTATTAACCAAAAATAAATAATTACTTGCAAATTTACAAAATATTCATAAAATTATAATATATTGTATCATGAACAGTATCATATCGTGTCATGAACTATATCATATCAATATCATATTGTGTCATGAACTATACCATATCAATATCACATCCTAACAATATCATATTATCATGAACTATATCATATCAATATCATATCCTAACAATATCATATTATAATGAACTATATCATATCATAACAATATCATATTGTGTCATGAACTATATCATATCAATATCATATGGTGTCATAAACATGTGTCTCGGTTAGCTTTCTTAAGAAAAATCAAATCAAATTAATTGCATTTAATTAATTTTAGTTGTAAATAAATATAAACAGGCTATATATAAGAATTTTCCTAAAGTTTTAAAGAATTTGTTCCAAAATATTAACTAAATAAGAAAAATAACATGGATTTTCTATTTCATTCAATAATTTTTTTTTTTCCTCAAATTGCATATAAATAAAAGCATAAATAAAGTTCACAGACAGAAGAAAAGTTTCTTAAGACAAGTATCTGCATTAAATACAACAGATTCTTATCTTTTTTTCAAGCGAATTCAAAAGCGATTGCTTGAGATAGTCTCCAAGGAGTAGACAGAAATGTTGGACATCTTCCGACTACTGAACTTTGGCACTTTCCTTGACAGACAGGCTTGAACCGAAGCCAAATTTCGACAACAAATCCTTGATGTGGTGATACCAATGGCTACAAATAAATTGATCGCACACACCCGTGCCAATATGAACAGACATACCTACCGACGCTATTTTTATCCAGTTTCTCGCAAGTATTTAGCCAATTTTCTACACCAAGATGAATCCTATAAGAAATCATGTTGAATTATTGAAAGATTTGCAATAAAATTCTATTTCAAAACTCAAAACAGTATCTTAATAATATTTTTTATATCTACCGAAATGTTTTTGATCACAAATTTGTTTTCAGACGTTTGCGAAAAATGAAAATTATATATTTAGTTTAAAAAATTTCGTAAGCATTTTAATAAAATTTTCGAACAAATGTTCTGAATACTGGTTTGTTTGGAATAAATATTTAGAACAATTTTTGCGTGAGAAACCAATGCTTTTATTAAAACAATTATTACGTATTACTAATGCGTGTTCTAAAAACACATAAATATTTATCTTAAACAGATTCGCATTTCAAATGTCATGAGTTTTAATCACATTGATTTCAAATAAAAAAAAATGCTTGTTTAATAAACCACTTTTTTTGAATAACTTTTTCCATTCCTCTTCGATAAAATATTGCAAATATGATTAGTGCTTAGAATAAACGAAATAACACATCATTAAATACGTCTCTGGTCTGACACATATATGGCAGCAGTGTTGAAGGACCCATATTATTTCTGGATAGCAGCATCCTTTAAACGATAAATGTCAAAATTTCATGACACTCTGATAGTTAGTTTACAGGTTACAGTGGTTTAAGTGACCCCAGTTTTGTAGTTTTCAAAACCATGGATAAAAAGTATTTCGTATGCTGATTAAACATGGTTTTTTTAATGGGGAAAAATACTGTTGAAACCAAACAGTGTCTTGATAAGAGTTATTGAAACTTTTCACCAGAGAAATTAACTATTATTGACTGGTATGCTGATTTCACACGCAGTCGTACAAACACACATGATGCTGAACGCTTTGGTTGCCCAAAATCGGCAGTTGTTCCAGAACATAAAAAAAAGTTTATAAAATAGTTTTGAAAGACCTTACTTAAAGTAAAGTTAGCTTAGATAGCTGACAACTGAAAGAGATCGGAAGGTAGAGTGTTTACAGTTTTACACGCAAATTTGAGCTGTTTAAGTTGTTTTCGTAGTGGGTACCGCGTTAGCTTACTCCGGACATAAAACAACAACGCATTTACGATTCCGATAGCTGTTTGGAGTTGTCCAAACGAGATAAAAACGATTTCTTATGCCGATATGTGACAATGAATGAAACATGGATTTACTACTACACACCTGAATCAAAATGATCGTCAGCTGAGGGAACAGTAGTCGGTGAAGGTCGTCCAAAGCGACCTAAAATTTAAAAATTAGCAGGCAAGGTTATGGCATCCGCATTTTTGGACATGAATTGTATTTTGTCCATCGACTGTCTTGAGAAAGATAAAACTATCAATATCGAATATTATATGTAATTATTGGATCAATTGAGTGTAGAAATTAAGAAAAAAATGCTGTTTCTCCAAAACAATGCCCCGTGTCACAAGTCGATAAAAACTATGGTTAAATTAAATGAATTACGCCTCAAATTGTTTCCTCATCCACAGTATTCACCATATCTGGCTCCCAGGGGTAACATCCCACATTGCGTATTGTATGGAAGAAAACCAGGTAGTCCGACCAACGAGGCAAGTTGCTAAACATCACGAACGCCATTGAATCTCCATGTTTTTTTAAACGACTTCTACAGCAAAGCAAATTGGACCTCCATTCTAATGCTCACCAGCGACATGCGTTACCATTGAGTCACGAGTCGGACTAAGGAAATGTAAACATACTAAAATAAACATCCATCCTAAAAGCGGTTTATCAATTATAAATCCCTACTGTGTGTTTTTCTTTGTTCCTTACAATTTATTTTTAGCGTGTTGAAGTTTCTTACGATTCCTTACTTCGAATAATGAAAATCCATGTGAAGATTTACAAGGAAAATTAATAATGCAATAAGAAACAGTCTAAAAGTAAACCGTTTTATTATTTTGAACATATAAAAAAAGATTCGAAACGCCTGACTGTCTGTTTATTTCAGAAAATCCAAACTATACGCATATGTCCCATATGCGTAAATGTAAATACAATTAGTAATATATGCGTAAATGTAAATCGTAAATGTCCCCTATCCCTCCCCCTATTTCTTGCGTGGTTTCTATCCCACATGTACCGTATTGGACTTGTAACAATTTTCATTGAATCTTCTTGTTTCCAAATCAATGACTGCAACGGAATGTTGCAGAATTGAACCTGAGCCTCTGGGCGATTAATTGAGTAATCTCCTAGTATGCAACCCAATGTAATTACCATTTCCTTAAACATTACTCATCGTCTAAATTATATTCTTCCATAGTAACATGGCGATATATTCAATTTTCTCTTTTCGGAATCTTATTTCATTTCAGCCTGTATTCATCTTCAGTTCTTCAATTAGATTTTAATTTCATCTTTTTTAATTATGATATTTCACAACTCGATTCAAATTTCTTTTAAATATAATTTTTAGTTAATTATTAAAATTTTTTTTAAATAATACATTAAATCTAATTTATCTTTTAAAATCAGTTTTCGATTTAAGTGTAATTTATTAGCAAAAATAACTTTAATAAATATGAATTCAACAAGCTGTAGGAATTTCTTACAAGAAATTTCTACATCAATTTAAGGTGTTTCATGCTAATAACAGTTACAGTTAAATCATCAGGGTGTGAATTACAATTATTTATCATAAGATAAAAGTATTTTAGAATTGAGCATAGAGGTTTAAAGATTTAATAGCGCGATTAATTTAATTTTAATCTGCTTTGATATTTCCAGTCTTAAGAGAAGCATCTATTCGTCATGGCTTTTGAATCGTTACACTTGTCTCAGCCTTTTTCAGTGAGTTCGTTTTTGAAAGGTTTCCTGTCATGTTTTCTGATTTCTTTCAGATAAACTGATATTATGAGATTACGGATAATGATACAGATTAACGTCATTCTTTAGAAGGGCAACAAGGTTAATGTTTACTAGAGCGATTTTTAAGAGCAAGAGACCTGAAGTTTAGAATCGTATTTGAAAAGACACAAAAAAATTAATTAGATAAGCACATTGTTTAATCGAGACTTAGCATCAAGTCTAATTCAGATCAAATCTATTCGTACTTCAAAATAGTGACTATATTCTGTGTGGATCCGGGTTAGAATAACCTCACTGTGGCCATGTATGTCGTAAAAGACAGATGCAATGGGTACCCAGTGCCCGGAGATATACCTGGGTGGGGTAAAGTCAAACTTCTCGATTTGGGTGCCCCATGTCTTTGTGTCTCAAGATCAAGGACCAAAAGAAATTGCATTTTTTTCCCCTTTATCATGACTCGTCATTTTAAGACACACAGGTTCATGGACTTGATCTAGATGTTGCTGTCGATCAAGTGGGATAAGAAACAACAACAAACACTATAAAGCGCATAATACAAGAAGTCGTTTTGTTACTTTAACGTGAAGTAAAAACGTTGCCATTTATACAATAAATTTACGGAGTGCAGGATATTCATTGAAAAGTCCTCAAATGACTTTCGGAGAACAGTCAAATTAATATAAACTATGCTATCATCATAGGTTCCATCGAAAGGATCAGTAGAATGTTTCACACAATTGAGCTATAATGAATAAATTTGGATGTGCGGGCAGCTTTAAACTTATTATTTAAGTGGCAGAATGTGCTTCATGTTGAAGGTACTCAAGAAAGCCTGTCTGAGAAAGCCTTATGATATTATTAGAAAAAAATTTTTTTTGTTCTAATGCAGCTGGCAAACAGTTAGACAGCTTGGTCTTGGATGCCTTAAGGCAAATGCTGCACAGACATTACTCACTTTGCATTACCCAGGGGGCGCGTGTAACTTGAAGATAAGCCACGGACGCAGAGTAACAATGCCCCCGTAACGCTCTACGGTCCTGTTAGGACCGGGACCTACGGCTTAAAGTAAATTCCGAACCACTACAAACATACATGGCACCGCAGGGACTCGAACCCGAAACCTGTTTTACCGAGCGCCTGAGCGCTAGCCACTAGGCCTTCAGGCTTTATTATTAGAACATAGAAATGCAAATTATATAATTCTGGTAGAATGTTCTCGTAAGACCACTATTTATAATAGGGTCTGATATAATTTATCGTAAAACAGATATTGGGGCTTGAAGACAGAGTAATTAGCGTTCTAGCACTCGGTGCCGCAGGTTTCGGTCTCGAGCCACTGGCGATGACATAGATGATTGTAGTGGTTCGGAATCCACTTTAAACCATAAATACCGATCTGATATTACTATAGGGCGTAGGGCAGAAAACCCTACCCCGTAAAAAAGAATAACATATGTTTCACGGCTTTGGCCTACCATGGGGCTGTTGCGTCATTGAATAAGAACAGATATTTCCTGTACTATAAACTTATATTAATGCAATGATAGAGTTAATAATTATTACTTTATATTTTATTATAAAGGCGATTTCGAGTATATTATTATAATTTAAAATCATTTAAATGCATTTTTAATATCTTAATTTAAATAGCAAAGCATTATTCATTATTCTCATATTAGTCATTTTGTACATTCATTTCTTTTACATTCACTTATTATGCATGCTTATTATGCATGTTACCAATATATTTATTATTTAATACAGTCCTCAGTCATTTATTCTCCTTTATTTGTTGCATTATTTTTACTCATACAACGGAATCTAGTAAATATGTATGACTGTCACGCTATCATCAATTGCTAGCTTTTGCTGTAATTGCATTCATTTCATGTATTACCTTGTTACTCCTGTTCTTCCAGCGACATTAACATCACTTTATTAGTTCAGGCAATTTGTTTAGTTATTATTCAGTTTCATGCAACAACATTTCATAATTTAAAAACTAATTAGCGCTAAAAAGCATTTCGATGCATTATTTTTTTATTTTTTCACAGCAATAAATGATTTGATTTGGTTTTTTTTTGCTCTACGGTCATTTTGTGCGCACTTTAGGCTAATTAGACGGGACGTTCAATTTAACGTGGATTCCTATCCACTCACAAACATCCATGCCACTGCCAGTATTCGAACCTGAAGCCTTTGGTAACAAAGGCCAAAGTTAATTAGCCCTTTGGCCACATCAAATGATTTAAAGTAGAGATTGAATACAAATTAAAAATGTTTTAAAAAGTTATGAAACTATTATTTTTTATTTCATTGTAAGAAAATTTGGTAATTTCATTATTCTGATTTAAATACTAACATCTATGTTATATTGTTTTCAATTTATCAATCAATTGACTTTGTGGACAATGAAAACTACCAAGTTTTTTATTCTTACTTATATAATATATTGTGTTTAGATTATAGATTTAATCACCTCGCATTGTCAATGCAAGCCTTATGGCCAATTGGCTAGCACTGTGGCCTTTGGTACCACAAGCTTCAGGTTCGAATCCTGGCGGTGGCATGGCTGTTTGTTAGTGGTTCACAATCCACTTTAACCCGTAGGTCCCGGCCTCATATGACCTTACAGAGCGTCACAGAGCACAATAAGATTTCTCACCCACATCATTGCCAAACTGTAAAAGGCCAACTCAACTCTAGGTACCGCGATGTAGTAGTAGTGGTGTAGTGGTGCGGAATCCATGTTAAACTGTAGATCCCGGTCTAATTAGCCTAAAGGGTGCAAACTATGACCGTAAAGTGACAAACCCTTTGTCAATGTATTAAAGATGGCCTGCATTAAAGTGAAAGTTTCATTATCTGTCGAGTCATCTCCTATTAAAACAAACAGTCTTAGTGAATATTATGGTAGAATGGCTCTCGTAACATTTTCCTTTTTAAAATCCAATCCCAAAACATGGAGTTAATTATTACTGAAAGTTCTCTTAAAGTCATCTTTCTTCTGTAGAATGGCGTGTAGTAACATCCTAGTGGTATCTCAATTAACATCTTGTTTGTTACTATTTCATCGCATACAATGATGAACAACAATAGTGTTGTTGCTTCTTATCCCACTTGGTAGACATTGACATCTAGATCAAGTCCAAGAACCCACGTGGTCTCATGGAAGGTGGAAGTGGAGGAGCAACTTCTGTTGTGACGGTGCACCCGTAGGTAGAAGTCTGACTTGGCTCCGTGACACTGACTTTTTGAGGGGCAGGCCTGTCAGCCCTACGACCAACAGTCATATTAGTGGCTTAAAGTGTATCCTGAACCACTACAAACATCCATGGCACCGCCAGAATTCAAACCCGAAACCCGTCAGACCTCTAAAAACAATAACAATAGTAATACGGCATTCACAAAAAAAAGAAATTGATCATTTCCCAAAGATTTTCAATAAATTGTCGAATTTCTTGTGTTTACTAGTATAAAAACCAGTTATGGTTGACAAATAATCAGTCGGCAGAAAGTGTTTCGTAGTTCTTTGAGTAAAAATGTAGCAGATTTCCCTCCCTTTTTGTTTGACCATTACTTGTACCCTTAAATTTATGAAATGTAAATTTTGGCAGTATCTATCACCATAACCTAACTTTAAAATTCAAATGCTTTTTTTAGAGTTGTAAAATAAATGTCCTCAATCTTCCTTTTCGGAATTTAGTTTTCATTTGAGAAATGTTAATAGATTAAAGTAGTGTAACTTGTAACAAAGTTATCAACAGACTATATTTTATAACTCGAGACAATTTGTTGACACAATTTGCTGTCGTTTAAAAGTTGACACCAACATTTAAACTATAATAGTGTATTTTATCTTAAGATAGAAACATATATTAACAACTGTTCCAAAATGTGTCTACCTAAACGTATGACTATTCATAATTATAGGCATTAAATGAGAAACATTCTTATAGTTAGGAGTAAATGTCTGAATTCTTACTTTGTGATCAACTTTAAAAACATTTGTTCTATATTCAACAAGCCCGACTCCCTGCCTGAGTGGCAAACGCGCCGCTGATGAACATTAGGCTGAAGTTCAATTCACTAGCGGCTTTGTTGTAGACACTGTTCCAAAACACGAGGAGACTCGATGGCGTTTGGGATGTTCAGCATCTTGCTTCGTTAGTCGGATTACTTGGTGGTAGTTTTTCAGGGTTTCTCCCATACGATACTTAAATGCGGGGTTGTTCCCCCTAAAAGTCCTCACAGAAGGCACTACCTTCCTTCGTCAGCGTCACAGAACCAAGTCAGACTTCTACCTACGGATGCTCCATCACACCAGAAGCTGCCCTTTTCCCTCCATCTATGAATAGATTACTCACGGGATAACCGTCTCACACTGCAGGACACTGACGATTGGGGGACAACAACAATATTTTCAAGATAAATAAACAATTTTTCAAAAATATTATTTATATTTGTTACAAATCTTCCACTAGAAGTAATTGCTATAAAATTACTTGCTTTATAATTGTATGAATTATGTTGCATTTATAATTTATTTTGTAGTTTTCTTTTTAAAATGCAGTTTTAAGTACTGATTTATCATCAACAGATTATTTAATGATGATTATTCTCATTAATGATGATTATTGATTAATCATTAATTCTCATTAATGATGTTAATTAATCATTAAATCTCAATAATGATGATTATTGGTTGATCATTAAATCTCAATAATGATGATTATTGGTTAATCATTAAATCTCATTAATGATGATTGATTAATCACTAAAGCTCATTAATAATGATTATTAGTTAATCATTAAATCTCATTAATGATGATTATTAGTTAATCATTAAATCTCATTAATGATGATTGATTAATCACTAAAGCTCATTAATAATGATTATTGGTTAATCATTCATTCTCATTACAATTATATTAGGCTCATATCCTGATTTAAAAAATTATGGCATTTCTTGTTTTTTATTTTTTAAAATATTATTAGATTTATTTTATATTATCTGCATAAAACCTTTTTTTTTTTTTTTTAAGATAATCAGTGTCCCCATCGAAATAAAAGAAACATCTCCTAATGTGCTTGATTCCGAAGGGATAAAAAAAGAAAGAAAGAAAACATTAAATCTTGAAACAATTTTGCGTTCACTTATTTTCTTTTGTGCAAACGCGCCAGTTTCTTTTTTTTTCCCGGTAGGAGGAGCCTGCGTTAAAGCAATTTATTTTTTTAAAGGCTTTACTTTAACTATCTGTGCCTCCGTTGACGATTTTCATTCGTACTTTTTGCCCAAAACTTCGTTGCCAGGGGCAACAGAAAACGGCAATGAGGAGCGTGACAACGTATTTTTCCAACGGGCGGAGATGACCCAAGTTTTTTTTTTTTTTTTTTTTTTGTCTTATTCTCTCCGCATAGTAGACTGTAAAAAAAAAAAAGAACAACGAAGTCATCGATCGAAGATATTTTTAACTATTCTTATGTTTATAATATTGACATTGCTACACACATTCGCAAAAAGAATGAATTATGAGAGAAAGAATAAAAGAAAATTTTAATATTTGATGCGTTATAAAAATTAAGAAATATTTTTGTAAAAATATGAGTAAAAGATACATTTTTCATAACATCAAAAATATTTATAAAGAAGAATTTTTTTTTAAACTGAATAGTTTTTGGATTTAAATCAAAATTTTGATTAGTTATTAATTGATATTTTAGCAATTTTGGAAAGTGTATTTAGAAAATAAATAATTTACGGATTTGATAACCATTTCTACTCATGTCATTTTGATGGCAAGATTTAGGCTAAATAAACCACGATTACCAGAACGCAATCAATCATAAATCAAAGCTAAATATTGGTTTAGAGTTCAGAATTAAACTTCAGACCAATCCTATCCTCAGATCTCCTATCTTTAAATTCATGTGGTAATTTCCAAGGTTAAAAGGAAATGCAATATAAAGGAATTGGTGATCATTTATTGGTCTATATTTTCAATCTCTTCGATATTTTATATTTCTAGCAATAACCTTCAATTTCTTTCATGATTCTATAAAATGTGTTTTTATCGTATTAAGATTTTAAAAATAAATATTTTTATTACTACTAGAATATATGATCTTGTATAACTCGCATTCAGAAAATATTATTATATATTTTACTTTCATATATTTTATAAATAAAAAATTTTTTTAATAATTTCCAAACGAAAAATTTTTAATTTGTTAGGCAATCTTATTCTTTCTTTCCTTGGTATTTAAAAATTTTATATTATTAAAGCCTTAATATTGTTTAAAAACCTTAAACCTGTTAATAAAATTTTAAATTTTAATTAAATAGAAGAACAAAATAAAAGTTACATGTAGTATTCAGATACACACCAGATAAAAATATATTAGATTCAGAAAAAATTTATTCTTTTAGTTTTTAAATTATTAAAAATTTTAACAAAGACACAACCGTTACGTCTATATAAATTATTCTTATTAATAGGTCTCTATTAATTTTTAGAAATCCTATCTTAAATTTATATCATATATCATCCTATCTTAAATTTTAATCATATTACATGTATCAATTTTTAGTGTTTATTTCATTATAAAAATGAGACAATGTTAGAATAATAATCGTACAAATACAATCATATTATTAAGAAATATATAAAAATTCTTAAGAATTTTTAGGCATCATAATAAAAATAAAAATTTAGGTATGAAAAAAACCAGAGCTTAAACATAAACAACAGTTCAAAGGATTCATGTAAAAACAAACTACAAAAAGAAGTCGCCCTTCTTCTTTAAAAATAATTAAATAAATCTTGCAAGAAAGGAAGATTTTAGCCAAATTAAGTTAAATTTCTTTCAAAGTGTGGTCAAAGCCCAGACATTAGACGAAAATATTCTTTTGGTCTTTTTGTTTCAGTTCGATCAATAATTCAGAGCAAGTAGGCTTTTTTTTTATTGTAACTATCTGTGGATTGTTCTGTAAAAGACTACCTGGAAGAAAAATAATAAATGCCTTCCCTGTTTAATCCGATGTCAACCACTTTTCTGAAACTACTTTGTTCTCTAGAACGATGGGTTGAAAGTTGATCTTTTCAAAGATCAATTTGATGGTAAGAGTTGCACATTTGTCTTTCAAACTGTTAAAAAAGAACAAAAAAAAGAACATATCTACCGCTTTGTTATCTACAACGATGGTGAAAGTTGATCTTTTCGAACATCACTTTTATAGTAACAGTTGCACATTTGTATATCAAATTGGAAAAAAAAGAACATGTCGACCACTTTGTTGAAATCTCTAGAACGATGGTTGAAAATTGATCTTTTCAAAGATCAATTTTATAGCAGTTGCATATTTGTATATCAAATTAGAAAAAAAGAGCATGTCGACCACTTTGTTATTTACAATGATAGTGAAAGTTGATCTTTTCAAAAATCAATTTTATAGTAACAAAAAAAAAAAAAATTTTTACCTGCCACAATTCAACCTTTCCTACTCTTTTTTAAAAATTACTTGGGGTGTTGGGGATTAGTTACTCGCTGCCGAACCTACCTACCTATTCAACATACGCGTGTCTCTTGGGTAGTGCTGAGTGAGTAACGTCCGTGCAGCGCTTGCCTTAAGGCATCCAAGACAACTGTATAAGCGTTTTCCAGCTGCATTAGAACCAAAAAAAATATGACTATTAATAACAATATCAAAGATATATCTGAATAACTACTGCTTAGAATTTTTTTTTCTTCTAATGCAGCTGGCAAATAGACCGTGATCTTTCGCCATAAGGGCTGCACCGATGTTACTCACTTTGCATGACCCAGGGGGGCGTGTGTAACTTGAAGATAAGTCACAGACGCGGAGTAACAATGCCCCCGCAGCGCTCTACGATCCTATTAGGACCGGGACCTACGGCTTAAAGTGGATTCCGAACCACTGCAACACCCATGGGCAAAGCCGGGATTTGAACCTGATACCTGTAGTACCCAACGCCAGAGCGCTAGCCATTCGGCCATCAGGCCCCGCTGCTGCTTAGAAATAAAATATAATTTCTATTTCTAAATTTTTTGAGCTAAATTATTCAAATTATCTAAATGATTTTTTTATTGGTTACCTCAAAAATTCAAGAAATATGCGATATTTTTATTTTTAATCTTCACCAAATTAATTTTTTTGTTATGATGATTTTTAATAATGAAGATTATTAAGATATAGAATGAATATCCAACGTATCTCAAAATATACATACCACAATTGTATAATATAAAATACTGAATTGAATATAAAATATCGAAAATATATAATAGTACACAGTATTTGAAAGTGTGAATAATGGAACCGATGTATAAAAATATTAGAAGTTTAAATAAAGCATGGATAATTAAATGGAAGAAGGCTAGATAGATAGATAGTTGCGTTTAAGAGAGAGCGATTCATCTAAGGGTTCATAAAGCGAGAAGTTGAACAGTCGTTAAGTTGATATGAGGATAATAAGAACTTTTATATGTCTGCCAGCAGATATGTCTCGACATTGTAAGGTTGAATGAAAGAATACATTTTTGGTTTAGTAAATTTTATTAAAAGAAAATATCTGTGAAGAATTATAGTTTTCAAAATGTAGTAGTTTGAAGAATTATAAGAAGAAGAATTATAGTTTTGAATAAATGGCCGTAAGTAGGAAATGCCTCTTGTTAATATTGCAATAACTTAATAATCCTGTAATACATTTTTCACCTATTATTCATCTTAATTATTTTTAAGAATATAATATTTCTAGAATAGAAATTAAACTGAAAATTGATACTGTAAATTATTTTATCTTTATTTTTTTTTATAATAAGTTGGCTAATGGTTGTCATTCTTCTTCTTCAATGGTACAAAAAGCCCCATGGTGGGCCAAGGCCGTCTGTCTACTGGCAGATTTCACGACAGGAGAACTTTTACTTTTTACAGGGTAAAGGTTGTTACAGCCCTACGTCCAAAGCTGTACAGTCATATTAGATCGGGACCTACGGTTTAAAGTGGATTCCTAATCATTACAAACATCCATGGCACCACCGGAACTCGAACCCAAATTTTTTGGAACCGAGCTCCAGAGCGCTAGTCGCTCGGCCATCAGTCCTCAATGGTTGTCATTAGTCAAGTGACTAGGGCTCGGTGCCAAGGGTTTCGATGTTTTTTTCGAAATAAAACATTTTTTCTTCCATGCCACGTGCAACCTGGTGGCTAACTGGCTTGCGCTCTGACCGCTGATACCACAGGCCCAGGTTCGAATCCTGGCGGTGGAATGGATGTTTGTGAGTGGTTCGGAATCCACGTTAAACTGCTGGTCCCGGTCTAAATAGCCCTAAGTGCGCAGAAAATCACTGTAGAGCGACAAACCAAACCGAATCTTCATTGGTGCATCAGGCCCGTGGTAGTGCACCTATGGCTTAAAGTGGATTCAGAACCATTACAAACATCCATGGCACCGCCAGAACTGCCTACTGGTAGATTGTCGAGATAAAGATGCATTCTTTTTTTTCAGGGTTATCAGCCCTACCCCCAACAGTAATATTAGACCGGGGCGTACGTTTTTAAATGGATTCCTAACCACTACAAATATTTATGGTACTTCCGGGACTCGAACCGAAGGCACCGAGGGCTAATCATTTAGCCAGCAGGTCCGGAATAAAACATTATTAAAGGAAAATAGTACGAATTCTTTGCTTTCAACTGTTGAAAATTTATATATTCTTTAATTCGCTGACAGATATACAATTTATTTTTAGTAAAATATTTTCAAAAACATACATAAGTATAATCATGTATACATAAATACCAACTTAGCTAAAAAACACTCCCTATTTGATTTATTAATAAATTTGTGTTTAAATTGAAATTAAAGATATGGCAATATCAGCAATTATTTTATTTTAAATGTAAAATTAAATTAAAATACAGATATCTGTTGAAAATTCTGATTTATTATTATGCTCCATTTTAAAATGCAAGTCTTGGTAAATCCAATTTCTTTTATGCATTAAAAACAATTTTGTTTTGATATTTTCAAATAATATCTCAAATAAAATAAATGATATCAATATTTTTGATTTAATAACATTTTATCTTTAAAACAATAGAATAAATAAACGTTTTCGTAGATAGGAGTGAAAAAAACAATGCAAATCATTCTTACTGCAGAGATCATATATATCTTAATCTTTACGGAAAGCAGGGCCAGGATTTTTCCATTTCCGAAATGAGGTGCAGTCATTTCCATTAGAGCGCAGTCATTTTCCCTACGTCAGAAAACTTTTCCCTACAGTGAGGGAAAACATGTCCTGCCCAGATCGTGGTAGGATTTTTCTTTTGGGAGGTGACTTAAGTCACTGTTTGGACAGTTTTACTGCTCTGTTTCTCGGCCAGTTTTTTTTTTTTTTTCTTTTCTTTACCCAGGTGAATCTTTGGTAACACAATTTTCTAAGGTAGCATTTTTATTTTTACTGCATTTGCTCTTGCGAACACCGATTATGCTGATGAATCATTTACTTCTTGTTGGAAACGGAAGTTTGCCTGATTACAATATGAAAAACTGCTCGATGCGATGAGGCAATGAGATTATCTGGTCTGTGTTTTTTACACGTGATTTTTTGTTGTTTTCATCTTCCTAATAAGGTTATGTATTATTTCAGTTAAGACGGTTGTGGGGATAAAAAGGTTGTCGAAAAATGAGACTTGTAAGTGTTTTTTGACAATCAGGAAATAATTTGGAGAGCTGCAATTTAGTTGGGAAGCTTTCAGGGTAGACGAAACTCTTTTTAATTTTTATGTGTGTCTGATTAAATTGTTCCTAAAAAAAATTAATATTAATTTTTATATAGGTATATGGCTTTCTTCGTACTTTGTTGAAATAAAAATTGGTTGTGCATCAATTAGCGGAAGGGAAATTTAAAATATCATTTCAGATTAGCAAAATGAGGTACATCAGTTAATTATTGCGTGTTTTTACAGAAAGATGTAATATAGTTTGGAAGTAGCCAGTTTGTTTATGTGCGATATTTATTATCTATGTAAAAAAATTATGAGCATAAAACTTTTTTTTTTTAAAAAAATGGATCGCCATTGACTTTATACGTGAAATATTAGTTACAATTTATTAATTTAAATTTCTGATGTATCATAAATTCTTATTCGTATAAATTATGTCGCCAAAGCTAAGGTTCCTGCTTCATTGGCGCAACAGCCCCATGGTGGGCCAAGGCAGTTTGCCTCCTAGGAGATTTCGAGACAGGAGATGTTTTCTTTTTACGTTTAGGGTTGTCAGCCCAACGCTCTATAGACTGGAACCTACAGCTTAAAGTGGATTCGAACCACTACAAACATCCATCGCACCACCAGGAGTCGAACCTGAAAAACCTGTGGCACCGAATGTTATTCCCTTGGCCATCAGGCCCAAAACTAAGATTTAGGCAACATAATTTATATTTCGTAAACAAAATTCATAACGGAAATAATATACTTATAAAAGGAAATTTATCTGTATCCTACCAAGCGTTCTTTTTTGTCTTTTTAATTAAAATTCTCACGTTTTAAGTAAATTTATCTGTTAACATCCAAAAATCATTTTTCAACTGTCTTATGTGGATTATTTTCATGTGGTTGTTATCCAATTCGATATTCGTACGCTGTGGCTGAATATAGGGATGCTGAAGCAAATTTGGGAAACGGGGAACAGTTCTTATAAGAATCCTTCGAAAGTATCCGATTCCAATGCCTCATCCCAAATACAGTACCCAGTATTTTATGAAGGTGTCAATCTCAGGTTCTGACGCTTGGGCAAAACATCTATCTTTACAATCACAGTCACAAACTGTTGAAAAAAGCAACTGCTGCATTACTTCCCAGTAGAAAGTGGTGGATGATGGCAAAATCGTCAGCTTATCTCAATGAAATGCAGAAGGCTATCAACAGTTATCATGAGGATTTAGTTGCCATTGAAAAAAAAGAGAATGCATTTGATGTCAACTCTTTAACAAACTGTGCTGTTCATAACATTAATTCAAATAATAATAGTGTTAAAACTGATAACGCTACAACAACTAAACGAATTCAAATAATAGATCATTATGGCTTTACTTATCCTTCCAAAAAGCATGTCGCGAGAAATAACTTTATGTCCTCTATGAGCGAAAATATTGATATAAATACGCAGAATAAGTTCTGTCACCTATCTAATTAAGTAGGTGATGTAGACGGCGTCATTGCTCTCCTTCCTCCCCCACCAGAGCCCAAATTACTTCCAATCACTGTAAGACAATGCAGTAACCTGCAGTTAAAGTTTGCGCTACTCGACAAAAACAGTTTGGAAGAAAAGTTATAAGTGAACAGTCTGGCGAATACTTAATATTGAACAGCGTCGTGATATAACACAATTTTTGAAGAAAACAAATTTCGAATTTTTTTTTGTAATTGCACCTAAAAATCAGAAGGCAAAAATCACTCTAAGCAATCTTAAAAGAACATCCTATTGATACGATTAAGGAGTAAATTGAAAAACTTGTCTACGCGGGCTTCAAGATCGATAAAATAAATCAATTAACTAGCTTAAAAGCTAAAATTACCTTGACAAGCTGCTTTATCTCGCTATTAAAATCGAAAACTTTAATAGAAAACCAGGAGTAACATAATATTTCACCTGTAACTTTTTGCACCATTCTTCATAAAACTGCCATTATGAATCAGATGTGTGAAATGTGGTGGTAATCACAATGGGGAATATCAAACGAATGAGAAACTGGAAAATCCGAAGTACATGAACCGGACAAACTTGAATTGACAGATATAATCTTTTAAAGAAATAAAAGTAGTTTACATATATGATTACTTGAGATTAACTGTTTCACATTGTCTCATACGCAAATTCCTCTTGTGAATTTCAATTTATCCAGCTTAATAAACTCGCTCTTTTCGCTGAACTGAAATGTATAAAGGAAGTCCCTGGTTGTATGACGTTTCATAAGGCCATACATTATAAAATCTGTTTAAAATAAGGCGATAGTGATTGGATTTATGATTGAGTAATAGCCCCTTCGATCTTTATTACATCGTGAAGAAAGTGCTAGTAACTATGTTAAAAGAAAAACAGCGATTTCAATAGGCATAGAGATATACCAACATATAATAGCAATAATTAATCCATAAAGCAGAATGAAATCTCATGACTACATTAGCATTAACCAAGTACAGTAGCAACAAGAATCATTAACAAAATCTATAATGCAGTCACATTTTTCTATTAACTAAACAACTGAACTCCCATCTGCAGCATTCACACGATAGTCAAGTTCGTTCGATTACCAATTTAGGCTCAGCTATTTTTATCCCGTGTGTTTTTTAACAACATCGTTTTCATGCTATCGTTTTAAAAAACTTGGTTGTTGTTTTTTTTTATAGTTACCCATTTTTAGAAATGGATCTTATACCAGGACAACTTTATGTTATTCTCACGCGGGATAAATACACCCTGAACAAAAATCGATAAAAAAACTGCAATTACATTGCATTGTAATCAACATACCATTTTAATTTATTTTGGATAAACTACAATAATTTCCGAATTGACTTTTGTTTCAGGCGCAATTTCTGATGAAAAATAACCTTCCAAATCATAACTGGATCTGCCTTTTATTATTAGATTATTCACTTCAGTCATTGTATTTGTAAATAGATAAGGCTCTTATTTCAAATCTATATAAGGATAAATAAAAACTTGAAAAAATATCAAATCGATATATGATTTTTTTAACATCAGTGGGCCTTGTATTTCGATAATGTGTGTCCCAAACAGCATACTGTTGCTGTTGTTATCGTGTTCATGGAAGAAGGATGCAGCTTCTTTTCTGATGGAGCACCCGTAGGTAGAAGTCTGACTTTTGCTCCGCGACGCTCTTACAGTCATAGGAGACCGGGATCTTTATTCCGAACCATACAAACATCCATGACTCGAACCGAAATGGCACCGAGCGCCAGAACTGCCATTCAGGCCGCAATAGCATACTGTTTTATAACATATAACATAGAATATGAAAAGCATACTTTTATATATTGTATAATGTATAGTATATGCAATACATGAAAATGCGGCAGTTGTAACCTGAAAGTCTTGCTGGATATCTTCATCGACAGGTGATGAGTGAAAATAGAGGACATAAGATCGTAATAAGACTGGATCGCTGTATATAAGTAAAGATCGGTAAACTCTTCCCAAGCTGCTGGAGTGTCAATACCTTTTTTTTAATGCAGCTGACAATACAGAGACAGTTATCTTATGCCTTAAGCAAGGACTGCGCCGTTATTAACTCATTTAGCACTACCCAGGGGGCACATGTAGCTTGAATATATGTCACGGATGCGGGTAACACTATCCCCACAACGCTCTACGATCCTATTAGACCGGGACCTACGGTTTAAAGGGGATTCCGAACCACTACAAATATCCATGGCACGCCGAGACTCTAACCAGAAAACATATGGCACCTAGCGCCAGAGCACTAACCACTCGGCCATCAGTCTCCGGACTGTCAATACGAAATACTTCACCTTCATTTTCTCAATTGCCGTCGAGTCTCTCTGTTTTTGAAAGCAATAATTACACCAGTGGATTCGAAACAAAACCTCCCTCCTGTATCCTAGTTGCGCATTTGACCTTGATTTAGATGTATAAATTATAACCTGATTCAAAAATTAGGAAAAGCCGTTTATTCACCTAAATTTATGATGTTCACGTAAGTTATTTATTCACGTTTTATTTTTGAGTTCGATAGTAAATTTTATTACTATTCTTTCCTAAATTTGTGAAAATAAAAATAAATTTTACCCGAAAAGAATTCCGAAAATCCTCAAAACATTTATTTATTCTGTTGTTCTTATCCTTCCCTGCTATATTTCGGTTTTTCTTTTTTTCTATGCAACGAATATAGAAGGAATTAAGAGATTTTCTTCCTAGATCAAACAAATACTAAGCATATTAGTGGTAAAAGAAATAATGCGCTACATTCCTAAACTTTGAAATTATTCATCTTCTAAGCATTCATCTTTGAATTATTTATATGTAGGTTGATTTAAAAGTTAATTTTTTTTAATGGGAAATTAATTTTATTAATGTATACTATTTACAAGCCATTTATGGATGGGAAGATATTTTACTTGTATGTTCGCCTCATTTGCATTTCGTATGGCAGAAACCCTTGAAATTCCCTTACTTCCTTGAAAATTACCCTAAAAAAAAAAAAACTGACAAACTGTCCTTTCGAGTGGCTTACACAAGCTATTTTAATCTCCACAGAATATGTTTGTTTCTAAAAATAGTGACTGTAATGCTCGTCACTAGTATATTGGAATCTGACCTCTTTTGCTCCATAGCTATACGTATCACCGAATTAAATGGGTAATCATAGTCTATTGAATAATTGTAGTCAATTGGGTAATTGAAGTCAAACGTTTACTTCATTTCAGATTCATTCAGATTAAATAGAGCTTCAATTTCTAATTCATGAATTGAGATTCACTTACAACGATTTCACGGTAATGTTACTGTTATGCAAATGTTATTCTTAAGAAATAACTATCATTACGTTTCGTAATTTATTTTATTAAATGTTAAAAATCCAACTTCAGCCATTTTATATTATTTTTGTTCATTTCTTTGTTTTTTCAAAAGAAAAAAATAAGGAAGGAAAAGGCTTCATTTTTTTTTTAATTATTAAGCGGATGATGCATTTTTATTCCTAAGAAATTTAATCCTAAGGAAAAACAGTTAGTTCGTATTTAGTTCTTGAAAAGCATTTTATTCTGCGTTTGCTAAGAAATAAGTAAATGTATAATTTTTTTTCAAGTGCATATTAATACTTTAACTATATTTAAACATCAACTTTTGAAATGAAATAATGCGAGCTGTATTTTAATTTTTATATGTATCATCATTTTATATATTTTTACTTAAATCTAACTTACTTTTACGCTTTATATTTTGATTAAAAATGCTTATTAGTTCAAAATCAATTTGATTGTTTGACTTTTATTACTTCTGTTTTTTAGATGATTTTGCCACTCTAATTCTTATATGCATAGGAATTAAACCATTAAAAAAAGATAAAATATTAGAAATTTAAAAAAAAATATTTTAAATATTAAATCGACATAATCAAGATATAACACAGTTGTACATTATGAATTAATTTTGAAATGATGTTTAACATAAAATTATTTAAAATTTAGTTTTATTTCAAGTAACAATATTTTAATAGTTTAATTATAATTTATAAAAAATAGCAAAACATATTTTCAAACTGTAGTTAATGCATTCATAGAAAATATATAAAAAAAAATCGAATTTTATTATTTAAAATAAACTAACCATATATTCTTCTGTCAAAGAAAGGTTCAAATAGCTTTTAATGTTAATGAAAAGGTTTGCTATTTATAAATGCTGTCATGGTGGTCATTATACCAACTGTACTTTTTAATGACATTGAGTATCAAATTCAGCGTTATCCAGGATATACCCTGGGTACACTGCATCTAAATTATCACAACACCATCTACAGCAAACACGCCCGACTCGTAGCTCTGTGGCAACATACGCCGCTGGTGAGCATTAGGTCTGAGATACAATCCGCTGGCGGCTTTATTGTAGATACTGTTTCAAAAACCGAAGAGACTCGACGGCGTTTGTGATGTTCAACATCTTGCCACTTGAATCGGACTACCTGGTGGGAGTTTTCCGGTTTTCTTCTATAGGATACACAAATGCGGGGTAGTTCCTCCTAAAAACACTTCCCGCTTTCTTCAGCGACATGGAGCCAAGTTAGACTTCTACGTACAGTTGCTCCATCACGACAAAAGCTGCCCCTTCCCCTTCCTTCCTTTCATGAGAACAGGGGTTCATGGACTTAGCCTAGATGTTACTGTCAACCAAATGGGATAAAAAAAACAGAACAAACAGTAAATTCTCAGTTCGTCCCTATTCCGTGAACCTAATTGAATACCTTTCCTGCCTACAGATTTAATATGTACATGTGTATCACCGAGGTTTCTGGTTCGACATCAGTCCTATTGAATTCATCCTAGCTCTTTTAATACGTGAACCCAACACTTTATCTCTAAACTTTATTGCTTTATATCTATTCCAATCCATAATGAAAAAGAGTAGCGACATTAATAGTCTACAAAATCTTTTGGATTTTTTTTTATACAAAAATTTAACTTCCAAAGCAATTGCATGTTATTGAGTTTAAATTTGAAACTCATAAATTATTATTTTTGTCAGTTTAAAGAAATGAAACGGGATATCTTAATAAGGAACTTAAAGAACATCATTATATTTAAAAAGGGCAATTAAGACCTCCATTTTAGTATATTTATCTTCTATGATAATCATTGAACTCATTTAGATCTGAATCCAATTAAACAGTATTATATTCAAAGGTTAGTTATTTTTCAAATGCTATATATCATTATGGAATACGTTTCCCCCATTTCTTGCTATTTTGGTGTTTAAGAATTCTTTAATTTCCTAAATTATTTTAATTTTAAGAAAAAAATATGTTATATAATTTTATACTGAATATATAGGGGGCCTCAATGGCTGAGTGGCTAGCGCTCTGGCGCTCGGTATCAGAGGTTCGAGTCCCGACGAGTCATGGATGTTTGTAGTGGTTCACCGGAATCCCACTTTAAACCATAGGTCTCGGTCTAACATGATCGTAGAGCGTTGCGGGGGTGCTGTTACTCCACGTCCGTAGTTTATCTTCAAGCTACACGCACCTCATGGGTAGTGCTAAGTGAGTAACGTCGGTGCAGCGCTGGGCTTAAGGCATCAAAGGCAATTGTCTAAGTGTTTACCAGCTGCATTAGAACAAAAAAAATACTGAATATATATAATTTTATACTGAAATAATACTATTGTAAAAACTCTAAAATTCTTAATGCCGTTGGGAATATATTAGCTTAATTAATTACATTTTGAAATTCTTATTATTTTTTGGAATGATTAAAAGTAAATTGGAAGAAAATGAAAATTTAACAAATTTTTCTCAGTTAAACAAATGTTCATGGCTTTATAGAAATACTACTTTCTATAAGCAAGTAGAAATGAATTAAATTATTGAAATTCATTAACATTATAAATAAATAGATTACTAAATTACTTATTAAAATTAATTCAGTTTCAAAGTTCTTAATATAACTAGAATCTAATTTTTAAAAAGCGAAACATCCAAAAGCAATATAAAAGACAAAGGAAATTACACATGTTTTTAAATAGTACACTTCGAATATTTTTAATACTTTTTCTGAACCT
Source organism: Caerostris extrusa (assembly GCA_021605095.1). NCBI lineage: Eukaryota > Metazoa > Arthropoda > Arachnida > Araneae > Araneidae > Caerostris > Caerostris extrusa. The sequence continues at coordinate 39,595 of BPLR01015920.1, forward strand.
GGGAGAATATTTTATGTTACGAGCACTTAATGTCGTAATTACTTTTCGACGTACTAAAGCGATTGAGTAAAAGGTTTAAGCTGCTAATTTGTTTAGCCGTAAAATTGAGGTTAATTCGATTTTTAGAATTTTTGTGGTATTTGAAAAGTGTTTTAAAATTCATAATTGTTTGTAAAACGGCACGATTTGTGAAAATATTTCAATTTTGTTTTTTCAAGAAATAAACCTTTGTTATTTTGATATGTTTGTTCGATATTTTTCTAATCCTAACATAATTAAATAGGCAAAAAAAAATGTATCGATTTTTTTTTCAATACACTTCAAAGTGAATTCAAAGACTACATTCTCTCTTTTATAGCTTTCGTTTATATCAGTTATATTTCAGTATATACACTAAAGTGACAAAAGTCATGGGATACCGCTTAATATCGTGTCGGCAAATTTTCGCCCGGCAGTGCAGCAACTCGACGTGATATGGACTCAACAAGTCTTTCATTTCTGTTCAGGAATATTGAGCCATGAGGTTTTGACGTCCATAGGATTGCGAAAGCGTTGATGGTGCAGGATTTTGGGCACCTCTCGATGATGTAAATGCTCGATGGGATTCATGTCGGGCGATCTAGGTGGCCAGATCATTCGTTGGAATTGTCCAGAATGTTCCAAACCAATCGCGAACAGTTGTGGCCCGGTGACATGGCGCATTGTCAGGCATAAAAATCCCATCGTTGTTTGGGTACATGAAGTCCATGAATGGCTGCAAGTGATTTCAAGTAGCTGAACATAAGCATTTCCAGTCAATGTTCGGTCCAGTCGCACCAGAGGACCAAGTCCATGTCATGAAAAACAGAACACCATTCTTGGGCCATTCCACCAGCTTAAACAGTGCTTTGCTGACAGTTTGGGTCCATGGCTTCGTGGGGACTCTCTGGCCACGTGAACCATATCCATCAGCTCTTACCAACTGAAATCGTGACTCATCGGACCAGGCCAAGGTTTTCCATTCATCTATGGACCAGAGCGATGATGCTCACGTGCCCACGAGAGTCGCTGCAAGCGATGTCGTTCTGTCAGTAAAGGCACTCAAGCTGGTCGGTCTTCTGCTGGAATAGCCCAAGAAAGCCAAATTTCTCCGCACAGTTCTAACAGACAAGTCCCTTGTACGTCCCACATTGACTGGGTTATTTGTTCAGTTACTTGTCTGTTAGCCATTCACGACTCTTACCCAAACGTCGCCGGTCTCGGTCGTTATGGATGACAATGGCGGTCGACCACTGCGCTGTCCATGGTGGGATGTTATGCCTGAAATTTCCTACTCTCGGCACACTTGACACAGTGGCCTGGGAATGTTGAATCCCATAAAGATTTCCGAAATGGCATGACCCATGCGTCTGTTCGTGCCCAACTAACATTCCCGTTCAAAGTCTTTCACAATTATGGCGGTCATCATCACGTCAAAATATTCCTCACATGAATAACTTGAACGAAATGAAAGCTCTGCGAAAGCACTGCTGCACTTCGCCGGGCGAAAGGATGCCGACATCGATTTGCATATTGCTATCCCATGACTTTTGTCACTTCAGTGTATTAACCATGATCAATTAATACATAAATAATAATTACTATCCACTGGCGACATAGTTATAGACACTGTTTCAAATCAAGAGGAGACTCGTTGGCGTTTGTGATGTTAACATTGCTTTCCTTCGGCAGCGACACGGAACCAAGACTTATACCAACGGGTGCTTCTTCCTTCCATGAGACCACACGGGTTCTTGGACTTGGTCTAGAACATGGGTCTCCAAACTACGGCCCGCGGGCCAATTCCGGCCCGCCAGTGTCATCAATCCGACCCGCGACAGCGAATAGCCTATTGTTGCTGTGATAAGTTTGATAAAAAAACACAGAATGATAATAACTCGCTTTTATTGACTTGTTAGGTAAAGCTTAATGGCAAGCATAATACGCAGAAAATTTAACTTAAGCATAACAAATAAAAAAATTGAAATGAATCCCACTAGCATTATAAACTAGTGAACATCCCGCGGTTACCCTCGGTAGTTATGTTGGGGTAAAAGAGTATCGCATATGTATGTATATCAATGTTTGGAATGTATATATAATGAATCAAACATATAATTTTTATACAGAAAATCCCTCAGGAACGGAAAAGCTAAATTAACGCGAATAAAACCGTGGGGTATCCACTTGTAAAAAAATACTAATGAGATTTATGTAGTGGTGATTTTTCACTGATAATAGTTTGTAGTTGTGCATCAATTTTACTTGTACCAATTATTAAAAGAGATTGTAATAATTGAACCAGCGAATTTAGCAAGCATTTGCTCGTTCAGAATGCGGTACTCGGCGATTAGTCTAAAAATTATAAATAACGGCAGAAAAATTAAAATGGTTTTGCCCCTTGGTACTTACTGGAGTAAACAGTATTGGCCCTAAGGCTGGAAATTTTGGAGACCCCTGGTCTAGATGATGCTGTCTACCAAGTGGGATAAGAAATAACGGCAAAAATAGCTCTTTAAAGCATTTATTAAAATAGGAAATTCTTCTATATGAATTATGACCATCTTTAACAATCTACTGCAAATTTATTTATAATTTTGTTATCCAATTCAATGAAACGTTTCAAAAACTTTTTTTTTATTGTTCTTTATTTTTTATTTTTCTTAACTTATTTTTAAGTTAATGCGCTAAACCCTTTCTAAAAACACACGACATCGTTCATGGACTTGGACTAGATGTTGATGTCAACCAAGTGCGATAAGAAATAACAGCAAAAAATAGCCCTTTAAAACATTCATTAAAATATAAAATACTTCTTTTGAATTTTGGCCATCGTTAACAATCTACTGCAAATTTATTCATAATTTTTTTAATCCAATTAAATTAAATGTTCAAAAGTATTTTCTGTTGTTCATAAACAAATACATTGAACCCTTTCTAAAAACTACAAGACATTGTTCATGGACGTGGTCTAGTTGCTGCTGTTAACCAAGTGGGATAAGAAACAACAACAAAAATAGATCTTTAAAACATATATTAAAACTGGAAATTCTACTATATGAATATTGAGCATCGTTAACAATCTACTGCAAATTTATTTATAATTTTTTATCTAATTCAATTAAACATTCAAAATTCTTTTGACATTGTTCATAAATAAACACATTGACTCCTTTCTAAAAAAAAAAAAAAACACCACCACGACATCATCCTGAACATTCGGCCATCTCATATATATTCCCATCCCATAGCATCACGACAGCCCCATTACGATTTCTCTACAACACCTCGGCTTTCATAGCTCTGTTGCTGTTTCATTTCATCTCCAGAGGACGGAAGAAGAAGAAGAAGAAAGTAAAATATCATTTACGCCGACCTGGATTCTGATGGGGCCGTTACCCATCTATGAGACAGAATAATCCCATCTGCCTTGACCGATGGTCAACTTCTTAGAGGGCCGAATCAGAAAGAAAGAAAGAAGAATGAAGAGGAAGGGAGGCAGTAAGTAGGATGAACGCGTAACACTGTAACCAGGATTAAAGGAAAAGATTTCCTTCTTGTAGATCTCTATTAAAAGAGTTTTCGTTTTAGATGTGCAAGGGGGTTATTATTCGTTGGGATTTCCTTATTATAGTTTAGTATGGTTTGTCACTCTACGGTTATTTTTGCACACTTTAGACTAATTAGACCGGGACCTACAATTTAACAAGGATTCTTCATTGTTGTATTTTGTTGTAGCCATTTAATCGATGTTTGTATTTCGTGAGTTGCAGATTATTGTCTTATGTCATAACGCACGTTAACTAGATTAGTTTTAGAGTGTTGGTACTTCGATTTGAAGTCATTTTCCCTTATAACAGCAGATGTGTAGCAGTTTCAACATTACCTAAAGTACTTACTTTAATGCAATCATGTTGTGTAAAAACAATTTTTAATCTAAGGTTTCGTACAATTATTCCCTTCTCTTCCGTTGCAATGAAATTAGGAATGTAGCCCGTGCATGTCGTGAAAGATGACTAAAATGAGTATCCAGTGAATGGGGAGGGGGAAAATTTAGACTTCATCCTTTAGGTGTCGCATGTCTTTGTGCCGCAAGTAGGAAAAAAAACTGCATTATTTATCAAGACCCTTCGATTTTTCTCACAAGTTCATGGACTTGGTCTAGATGTTGCTGTCTATCAAGTGGGATAAGAAACAACAACAAAAATAGCTCTTGAAAACATTTATTAATAAAATTGGAAATTCTTCTTTATTAATTATGGCCATCGTTAACAATCTATTGCAAATTGAACCAATTCAATTAAATGTTTCGAAATCCTTTACTATCGTTCATAAATAAACACATTGACCCCTTTCTAAAAAAAAAAAAGCCCACGACATCATCCAGAACATTTGGCCAGCTCATATATATTCCCATCTCATACCATCAGGGCAGCCCCATTACGATTTCTCTACCACACCTCGCATTTAATAGTTCTGTTGCTGTTTCATTTCATCTCCAGAGGACAGAAGAAGAAAGTAAAATATCATTAACACCGACATGGGTTCTGATGGGGCCGTTGCCCATGTAGGTGACAGAATAATCCCATCTGCTTGACCGATGCTCAACTTTTTGGAGGGCTGAATCAGAAAAGAAAGAAAAGAAAGAATGAAGAGAGAGGGGCAGTAAGTAGGAGGAACGCGTAACACTGTAATCAGGATTAAAGGAATAGATTTCCTTGTTTTAGATCTTTATTAAAAGAGTTTTCGTTTTTAAGGTGCAGGGTGGTTATTATTCGCTGGGATTTCATTATTACAGTTTTTGGTAGCGGTTTAATCGATGTTTATATTTTGGGAGTTACAGGTCATTGTCTTATGTTATAACATGTTAATTAGATTAGTTTTGGAGAGTTTGAACTTCTATTTGAAGTCATTCGCCACTAGAACAGCAGATGTGTAGCAGCTTCAGCGTTACCCAAGATGCTTTAATCATCAGCAAGGTCACCAATTGTAAATTGACTGTTTGCAAGCACCAAAATTTTAATATTCTGGACGTGAGCTTCGTCGGTTAAGGTAGATGGTGAACCAGAGGGCTCTTCGTCTTCAAGGCGTTCTCCGCCTTCCTTGAACTGTTAATACCCCTTGTTCTCAATTAATTCAGACATTTGAAAAATCGCCGGAATCATTTTTAGCGTTTCACAAAGGTAAGGGTTCGTTTCACAAAGGTTTCGCGTAACTCAAACACTAATGAATATTTTGAGGTCACATTTCACACAGATGTCAAATACAGTGCGTGCAACCTAAAAAAGAAAAAAAAATTGAAATTCCATAAGCTCTGGGAATTTCAAATTGAAAATTGGTCTTATTGAACACAGTAGTATATTGCAAATTTATTCATATTTTATTTATCCAATTCAATTAAATGTGTCAAAAACTTTTTCTATTATTCATAAATAAACAGATTAACACCTTTCTTAAATAAACCACCAGGACATCACATTTGGTCATCTCATATATATTCCCATCCCATAGCATCACGACAGCCCCATTACGATTTCTCTACAACACCTCGGCTTTCATAGCTCTGTTGCTGTTTCATTTCATCTCCAGAGGACGGAAGAAGGAAGAAGAAAGTAAAATATCATTTACGCTGACCTGGATTCTGATGGGGCCGTTACCCATCTATGAGACAGAATAATCCCATCTGCCTTGACCGATGGTCAACTTCTTGGAGGGCTGAATCAGAAAGCAAAGAAAGAAGAATGAAGAGGAAGGGAGGCAGTAAGTAGGAGGAACGCGTAACACTGTAATCAGGATTAAAGGAAAAGATTTCCTTCTTGTAGATCTCTATTAAAAGAGTTTTCGTTTTTGATGTGCAAGGGTGGTTATTATTCCTTGGGATTTCGGTATTATAGTTTAGTTTGCTATGTCGCTCTAAGGTTATTTTTGTGCACACTTTAGGCTAATTAGACCGGGACCTACAATTTAACAATGATGGATTCTTCATTGTTGTATTTTGTATATTTTGTTGTAGCCATTTAATCGAAGTTTGTATTTCATGAGTTACAGATTATTGTCTTACGTCGTAACGCATGTTAATTAGATTAGTTTTGGAGTGTTGGAACTCGATTTGAAGTCATTCGAAGTCCACTAGAACAGTGGATGTATAGCAGTTTCAGAGTTACCCAAGATGCTTTCTTCACTTCAATCATGTTTTGTAAAAACAATTTTAATCGAAGGTTTCGTACAATTAATCCCTTCTTTTTCAATGCAACAAAATTAGGAATGTAGTCCATGCATGTCGTAAAAGACGACTAAAATGGGTACCCAGTCACTGGGGGAGGGGGGGCGAGAATTTAGACTTCACCCTTTAGGTGCCCGATGTCTTTGTGCCGGAAGTACAAAAAAACTGCATTCTTTTTCAAGACCCTTCGATTTTGCTCACGGGTTCATGGACTTGGTCTAGATGTTGCTGTCTACCAAGTGGGATAAGAAACAACAACAAAAATAGCGCTTTAAAACATTTATTAAAATAAGAAATACTTCTACTATATGAATTTTGGCCATCGTTAACAATCTGCTGCAAATTTATTTATAATTTTTTTTATCCAATTTAATTAAATGTTTCGAAACTTTTATAATTGTTCATAAGTAAATGAATTGAACCTTTTTTAAAAAACGACCCGACATCGTTCATAGACTTGGTCTAGATGTTGTTGTTAACTAAGTGGGATAAGAAACAACAACAACAAAAATAGCTCTTTAAAACATTAATTAATATAGGAAATTCTTCTATATGAATTTTGGACATCGTTAACAATCTACTGCAAAATCATTTATAATTTTTGTTATCCAATTCAGTTAAATGTTCAAAAATCTTTTTATATTGTTCATAGAATAAATACATTGAACCCTTTTTTAAAACCCTCACGACATCGTATACATGGACCTGGTCTACATGTTGCTGTCAATCCAGTGGGATAAGAAACAACAACAACAAAAATGCTCTTTAAAACTTCAATTAGTGTAGCAAATTCTTCTATATGAATTTTGGGCATCATTAACAACCTACTATAAATTTATTTATAATTTTTTCATCCAATTGGATTAAATGTTTAGAAATCTTTTTCTATTGTTCATAAATAAACACATCGACCCCTTTCTTAAAAAACCACCAGGACATCACCCAGAACATTTGGCCAGCTCATATATATTCCCAACCCATAGCATCAAGACAGCCCCATTACGATTTCTCTACCACACCTCGGATTCCATAGCTCTGTTGCTGATTCATTTCATCTTCAGAGGACATAAGAAGAAGAAGAAAGTAAAATATCATTTACGCCGACCGGGATTCTGATGGGGCCGTTGCCCATCTACGAGACAGAATAATCCCTTCTGCCCTGACCGATGGTCAACTTCTTCTTGGAGGGCTGATTCAGAAAAAATGAAGGAAGAGAGAAAGGGAGGCAATAAGTTAGGAGGAACGCGTAACACTGTAATCAGGATTAAAGAAAGAGATTTCTTTCTTGTGGATCTCTATTAAAAGAGTTTTCGTTTTTGATGTGCAGGGAGGTTATTATTCGTTGGGATTGCATTATTATATTTTTGGTAGTAGTTTAATAGATGTTTGTATTCTGTGAGTTGCAGGTCATCACGTCTTATGTTATAACACATATTAATTAGATTAGTTTTGGAATGTTAAAAAGTTAGAATAATTTAAAGTCGTTCGCCATTAGAACAGCAGATGTGTAGCAATTTCAGCGATACCCAAGTTGCTTTCTTCACTTCACTTATGTTGTGTAAAAACAATTTTAATCTCGTACAATTATTCCCTTCTCTTCCAATACAACAAAATTAGGAATGTAGCCCATGCATGTCGTAAAAGGAGACTAAAATGGGTACCCAGTGCCAGGGGGGGAGAATTTAGACTTCCCCTTTAGGTGTCCCTTGTCTTTGTGCCGGAAGTACAAAAAAAAAACTGCATTCCTTATCAAGACCCTTCGATTTTTCTCACGGGTTCATGGACTTGATCTAGATGTCGCTGTCAATCAAGTAGGATATAAAACAACAACAAAAACAAATTTTTTTAAAAATTTATTAAAATAGGAAACTCTTCTATATGAATTTTGGCCATCGTTAATATTCTACTGCAAATTTATTTATAATTTTATTTATCCAATTCAATTAAATGTTCAAAATCTTTTTTTATTGTTCTTAAGTAAATACATTGAACCCTTTCTAAAACCCTCACGACATTGTACATGGACCTGGTCTGGATGTTGCTGTTGTCCCAGTATATAAGAAACAACAGCAAAAATAGATCTTTAAAACATTTATAAAAATCTAAAGTTCTCCTATATGAATTTCGGCAGTCGTTAACAATCTACTGCAAACTTATTTATAATTTTGTTTATCTAATTCAACTAAATGTTTCAAAATCTTTTCTATTGTTCATAAATAAACACATTGAACCCTTTCTAAAAACCACCACGACATCGTTCATGGACTTGGTCTATATGTTCCTGTCGACCAGTGGGATTAGCAAAAACAACAACAAAATTATCTCTTTAAAACATTTATTAAAATATAAATTCCTTCTTTATGAATTTTGGCCATCATTAACAATCTACTGCAAACTTATTTATAATTTTGTTTATCCAAGTCAATTAAACGCTCAAAAATCTTTTCTATTGTTCATAAATAAACACATTGACCCCTTTCTATAAAAAAACCACCACAAACATCATTCAGAACATTTGACCAGCTCATATATTCCCATCCCACACCATCATGACAGCCCCATTACGATTTCTCTACAACACCTCGGCTTTCATAGCTCTGTTGCTGTTTCATTTCATCTCAGAGGACGAAGAAGAAGAAGAAGAAAGTAAAATATCATTTACGCCGACCTGGATTCTGATGGGGCCGTTACCCATCTATGAGACAGAATAATCCCATCTGCCTTGACCGATGGTCAACTTCTTGGAGGGCTGAATCAGAAAGTAAAGAAAGAAGAATGAAGAGGAAGGGAGGCAGTAAGTAGGAGGAACGCGTAACACTGTAATCAGGATTAAAGGAAAAGATTTCCTTCTTGTAGATCTCTATTAAAAGAGTTTTCGTTTTTGATGTGCAGGGGGTTATTATTCGTTGGGATTTCGTTATTATATTTTTCGTAGCTGTTTATTCGATGTTTATATTTTGCGAGTTGCAGGTCATCGTCTTATGTTATAACGCATGTAAATTAAATTAGTTTTGTTGATTTAAACAGTTGGAACGATTTAAAGTTATTCACTATTAAAACAGCAGATGTGTAGCAGTTTCAGCGTTACCCAAGGTATAGCATGGATAATTTTATTAGCATCTATTTTTTCCCCTTATAAAGGAACCATCAGTTCGTTAATCACTGGAATTAGAACATTTGAGATACATATTTATTGGATATACATTTATACTTACTTGAACATATTTGGGCTTAAATGGCCGAGTACCTAGCGCTTTGGTGCCACAGGTTTCGGGTTTGAGTTCCGAGAGTGCCATGGATGTTTGTAGCTGTTCAGGATCCACTTTAAACAGTAGGTCCCGATCTAATATGACTGTAGAGCGTTAGGCGTACGGCTGACAACCCTATCCCGTAAAAAGAAGAAATCTCTTGTCTTGAAATCTGCCAGTAGGCCTTGGCCCGCCATGGGGCTGTTTCGCCAATGATGATGATGATGATGATTATATTCTATGTACTTTTCTTTTTTGAATCTACAATAAACATAAAATTTAAACATAAAATACTGACAGATTTGTTTTTTTAAAAAAAAGAAGCTTTCTTTTAAGTTAATATCCTATAAGCCAAAAACATTTGCTTCGTTGTATATGTACTAATACTTTTAAAAGACAGCTTTTCTTAGAAACGTTTTAGCATTATTATAATAAAACAAAATGCATAAAAGTTGCCACTTTTATAAATTATATTCTAAGTATTTTGAGTTTCTAGAAATTTATATTCATTTTTCTCAATAAATCAACTTTACCATAAAGAGATACAACAATTTATTGATATTTCTATTTTTCTGCTACGGCTCACTTGGTTCTTCCTTTCTTATACTGTCTCTTCCTTTCCACGCCTGCATTTTGAAACTGTATTGAAAAATTGCACGTATATTTATCAAAAACTTCAATTCTGAAATTTCAACTTTAAATTGGATATGAAAGGTTACAGAAACCTCAAATTCATCGCAAACCTTAGAAATAAATGACTAAAGAAAAAGTAACTCTATAAAATGGTGCAGCTATTTATAGTTAGAGCCTTTTTTATCACTGTGTGTATATTTCTATCTCTTTCGGATTATAGATTTATATTAAAAATTATGATTCTTTCTTTTCTGATTATAGCTTTTAATTATTTATTTAAAAATAAATAAATAATTTTTTAATTTGATTTTAAATCAAAATTGCATAAAGATAGATCTGAATGCAGTTTATGTTTTCGTTCAGTTTTTAATGAATAAGTTATAAATTTAGATTTTAAAAATAAAATACAAGTATACTTTAAGTTTCATTATAATAATTTACACAAATCTGCTATTTATTATATAATATTAGAATTTATTGGCTAAAAATATTTTTAATTATTTAACTTTTATTAATTTAATTATTTTAACTTTGATCTAAGTATTATGAACAACATATTTTTTAAAATTAGGATGTTTTTATTTTTAAATATACTAAAAAGTAAATACACCTATACCTGATTTATGGCTCAGTGTCAACGTTCCCCGCTAGTGATCATTACTGTCGAGGTTCAATCAGTTTATGGCATTGTTGTAGACCCTGTTTCAAAAACGAGGAGACTCGATGGCGTTTGTGATGTTCAGCATCTTGCTTCGTTAGTCAGACTATCTGACCAGAACGTTCTAGGTTTTCTCGCATACGATACTCAAATATGGGAAAGTTTCCCTTAAAACCCTTCCCAGAAGGCTCTGCAGCGACTCAGAGCCAAGTCAGACTTCTTCCTATGGGTGTTCCATCACCAGAAACTGCTCATTTCCCCTCCATTCATGAGTAGACTACTCATCGGGTGTCCGTCCAGCACTGCAGGACACTGAAGATTACACAACACAGCAAGCCCTAAAAGGAAGTACAACAAACTCAAAATGAAGTTTATATAAAGAAATAGCGGAATTTGCCGAATTGAGCATGAGTTACAACAACACACACACATACACATAATATTTATAACATATATATCAGAATATAGCGTACTAAAACCCCAAAATAGTTGTCACAGCATTTGATAGATTTCTGTAACTCCATCTAAAATGAGTAATCACTATGAAAATATAATTCCAGCTGCATAATCAACTTCAAAAAAGTAAATAATAATAAAACAATTGCTTGATTCCAGCTGCATAAATCAACTTCAAAAATAATAATAATAAAACAACTGCTTGATTAACGCCCTTACGAACCATTGCACAATAAGTACGAGTATGTCATTAAGATACTTTTTTTTTTCCCAGAATGTAAATAAATACTACTACATTCATTAATACTTGTTTCAATATATATATAGTATACTAAAATCTCGAAATAATTGTCATAGCATTTGATAGATTTCTGTAATTCCATCTAAAAAACTAATCACTATGAAAACATAATTCCAGCTGCATAAAAATAATAATAATAAAACAATTGCTTGATTCCAGCTGAATAATCAACTTCAAAAAAAATAAATAAACAAATAAAATAATTGCGTGATGTTTAAAAAAATTATTTATGCAATTTTATTTACTATATACGTCATTAAGATACTTTTTATACTTTTTTTTTCAGAATGTAAATAAATGCTTCTATATACTACTAATACTTGTTTCAATATATATATATAGATAGATAGATATAGATATATAATGTACTAAAATCCCAAAATAGTTAGAACATTTAATAGATTTTTGTAATTCCAACTAAAAAGAGTAATCACTACGAAAATATAATTCCAGCTGCATAATCAACTTCAAAAAAATAAATAAAATAACTGCGTGATGTTCAAGAAAAATGTTTTTAAAAGTTTATTTGTGCAATTTTATTTGATAGATTTCAGAATATAAATAATTCCATCTAAAAAGAATAATCACTATCAAAATGTAATTCCAGCTGCATAATCAACTTCAAAAAAATAAAGAAATAAATAAAATAATTGCATGATGTTTAAAAAAAAAGTTTATTTATGCAATTTTGTTTGCTGTATATGCCATTAAGATATGTTTTTTATTTTTTTTTTTTGTAGAATGTAAATAAATACTTCTATATACTACTAATACTTATTTCAATAATAATATAGAAGTATTTATTTAATTTCTGAAAAAAAGTATCTTAATACATACATATATAATGTACTAAAATCCCAAAATAGTTGTCATAGCATTTGATAGATCTATTCAATCTAAAATGAGCAATCACTATGAGAATATGTATAATTCCAGCTGCTTAATCAGCTGCATAAATAATAATAAAAACAATTGTTTGATTCCAGCTGCGTAAACAACTTCAAAAAAAAAAATAATAATTGCGTGATGTTTAAAAACGTTTATTTATGCAATTTTATTTGCTATATATGTCATTAAGATACTTTTATACTTTTTTTTTCAGAATGTAAATAAATACTTCTATATACTACTAATACTTGTTTTAATATATAATGTACTAAAATCCCAAAATAGTTGTCACAGCATTTGATAGATATTTGTAATTCAATCTAAAAAGAGTAATCACTATGAAAATATAATTCCAGCTGCATAATCAACTTCAAAAATAAATAAAGCAATTGCTTGATTAACGCCCTTACGTGTCACTGCACAATATGTACGAGTATGTCATTAAGATACTTTTTTCACAAATGTAAATAAATATTTCTACATTCATTAATGCTTGTTTCAAATATATATATATATATATATAGTGTACTAAAAATCCCAAAAATAGTTAAAGCATTTGATAGATTTCTGTAACTTAATCTAAAAAGAGTAATCACTATGAAAATATAATTCCAGCTGAATAATCAACTTCGGAAAATAATAACAATAATGAAACAATTGCTTGATTCCAGCTGCATAATCAACTTAAAAAATAAACAAATAAAACAACTGCTTGATTAACGCCCTTACGAGCCACTGCACAAAAGTATACAAACAAAAACAAACAAAAATGCCCCTGAACAAATAAAAGAATTTCCGGATGCAAACGTCTGGACACTATTTCACTGCTTCTAGACGGGCCTTCAATCCGTTGCATTATGAAAGCTTGAATGTAGCTGTAGTAGTTGGCGCCAAAACTCCTAGCTCAGTGACTGGATAAAATTTTCCGGATCTTTCCGCTCGTCGTTGCCATGGCAACCACGAATGAGAACCCACGTGATCGATGGTCCTGTGACGTCATTTGGACTTAAAATGCCCCCAAAAAAGAATGGGCCTGATTTTCAACGGACTCGATAATGGTCAAGAAAGAATAATAATATTAATATAAAAAAAAATAATAATAATGTTTGTCCCTCCGCCTTTTCCCTTTTCTAAGAAATTTAGGGGAAAATTTTTATTGCCCCGTCTAGAGGAAATTCCCCATTTTCACTTAAATGATTTTCTACACACCGTTTCATTCATTACGTGAGTGTCGTGTACTTGTGTTTTTCAATGAATGGATTAAGTCGTGAGTAAAAAGTCACAAATGGATTTTTCCTTTGTTTTGCTTTTTATAGTTTTAAAGTGAAATTTAAGCTAGTTAAATAAAAGAAAGAGTTTTCTTTATTGGAGTGATAATCTGAGAATTATTTTCATTTTCTACAATAACAAAAGAATAAAATTATTCAAAAACCAATTAAATTTAGTTACAATGGATAAACAAATATTTATGAATAATTCATTATATTTATGAATTCTTCATTTTTCCCCTTATAAGGGAACCATCAGTGATGATTCAACGTTACTCACTGGAATTTAGAACATATTTTTATTTATTTTTACATACATTTATACATATTCGAACATATCTGGGTCTGAATGCGAGAGTGCCTAGCGCTCGGGGCCACTAGGTTTCAGGTTCTAGTCCTGGCAGTGCCATAGATGTTTGTAGTGCTTGGAATCCACTTTAAGACGTATGTCCCGGTCTAATACGACTGTAGAGCGGTAGTCATAGGGCTGACAACCTTATCCATTAAAGTCAGTGTTATGGAGCCAAGTCAGACATTTACCTGCAGGTGCTCCTACACACAACAAAAACTACCACTCCCTTTCCTTTCAACCATGAAACCACACGGTTGGTGGGCCTGGTTCTGATGTTGCAATCTCCCAAGTGGGATAAGAAACAATAATAACAACATATTTCATACTTTTATGACACCTCTCGGAACTTAGTAGAGAGATATTCCAAACGAGCTTCCCACCTTTCAGCGCTTTCCAATAACTCACATATTTTATCTTTTTGTAGAACGCATCGTCTTCCACTAATGTATGCTACGAAGACATTGCCCTCCGGGAAGACTCTTAGAGGTAACTACCCTGCATTTGCGTATCGTATGGGAGATAACCCCAGAAAATCCCAATAAGCAACCAGACTGTCGGTACGAGATGCTCAAGTACTGTCACAATCACTATGAAATCTTCGCATTTCTGAAGGCAGTGCCTGTAAAGACTTTCCCGAATTTGAGTGTCGTATGAGTGGAAGTTCTGGAAAACTTGCACCGATATATAATTGTCGATGAGAAATACTATCGATCGAAATACTATCACAATTATCAACAAGTCTCCTCGTTTCTGAAAACAAAGACTGGCAGGTCTGACTAAAAGGTCTTATCATGATAAAGAGGTGGTCAATTCAATGAAAAAGATGAAAATATAATCTCTTCATTAGTTTGATTGAATTTCTGCTCTTTTCTTCGTAGCAGATTCAGCGTTCCCCTCAGAGAAACAACATTATATATACAAGAGGAAAAGGAATGAAATTCTAATGTCTACTACTGTGTCCAAAAAGTAAGACCAGTTTTCAATTTAAATTTCCCGGGCTTATGGTATTTCAATTTTTCTTTTTAAGTTGTTGGCCCTGTCCTTCATATTTGTGTAATTTTATATCAAAATATTCATTAGTGTTTGTGTTACGCTTGGTTTTGTGAGATGCTAAAACTGATTCCGGCGATTATTGAAATATCTGAATTAATTGAGTAAGAACTTGCATTAAATTTTGTTTGCAAAAAAACGTATAGAATGGTGCAGAAGGCATTCGGTGAGCATTCCTATATCGGAAAGATATGTTTAGAAGTGGTATAAACAGTTCAAAGAAAGCAGAGAACGCGTTGAAGACGAAGAGTCCTCTGATCGACCACCAACCTCAACCGACAAAGCTCAGGTCCAAAAATTAAAGATTTGCTGCTTTCAAACCGTCGATTTACAATTAGAGACCTTGCTGATGATGTTGGAATTTCAAAATTCCATCTTAAAAGATGTTTTGGGCCTCAAACGCGTCAAATCTCGATTGGTACCGAAAACACTGAATGCGCTAGCTCACACTGCGTTGATTCTTCGTGACTTTTTCGCCAAAATTGAAACTCATATCTTTCCACAACCACCTCATTCACCTAATTTAGCATTGTGCTACTTCTGGCTATTCCCCAAACTCAAAAGACCACTCCGGAGACATCGTTTTGAGACGATTGAAGAGACATTTCAAAAATCGCCGGAATCAGTTTTAGCGTCTCACAAAGTCTAGCGTAATTAATACATTAAGGAATATTTTGACATGAAATTTCACACATATGTTAAGGACAGTGCCAGCAACCTAAAAAAAAAAAAAATTGAAATACCATATGCCCCGGAATTTTAAATTGAAAACTGGTCTTTACTTTTTGGATACAGTAGTACAACGATGATTTTTATAATTTATTCATCAAACAGATAGTATTAATTCTTCGTTCGATTGATACGTTGATATTAAAACGCATTGTCACAATCGCTGTCGTGTTTAGCAACTTTTCAAAGTAATGACAATAGTTCAATAGGGAATGATATCAATTTAAATAATATCATTATACATTTATTATGATTAGATGAAAAACATTATATTCATTTAACGAAAATATGTTTCCTACTGTACCTTTTAAGTTCTTCTTTACAATTACAATTTTTAGACCAATTTAATTTTTATAAATTGTAATTTTAGACAATTCTAATTTTTTAGCAATTGTAATTTTAGACCAATTTAATTTTTAACAATTATATTTGTTAAAAATTTGGTTAAAATTATCATTATTAGAGTAATTTAATTTTTAACAATTATAATTTATAGACATATAATTTTAACAACTATAATTTATAGACATATAATTTTAACAATTATAATTTCTTAGAGAATTTAATTTTTAACAATTATAATTTCTTAGAGAATTTAATTTTTAACAATTATAATTTCTTAGGCTAATTTAATTTTAACAATTGTAATTGTTAAAAATTTTGTTACAGAATAATATTAAATTTATAGTAAATTTAAAAACTTTTTATAATATATTTGGTTTAAGATCAATAAAAATTCAATCCAAAAAATAAGTGATAAAAAATTTAAAAATTTCATTGATTCATAAAATTTAAAAGAAAGAATAAAATATTTAACCTATAACGTAGCACTCTCTCTTTTGTATTTAAAAATAGCACAAACTTATTAAATAAACTTAATAACATTAACTTAATACAATGGGTTCTATTTATTGATAAAAATATCGACAGTTACGTCACAATAAAGTGTTTCCAATTACGAGCGTCTACAAAACTTTTAAGTTTCGCCCTAAAGGCACGAACAGCAAAAAGAAAAGCAACTTTAAAAGAATGATAAATAACTCTTGCCATGTGCGCAAATTAATTTTACGGAAATGTTTCCTATTTTCTTTAATCGCACCACAGCTGCGCAAAAGAGCTATTGATTGCTCTCCGGTAACAAACGCCTCGGGATACAACGACGCTTCCTCTATTTATTATTAAAATCCCGTTACCTGGGTTACTGTAATATTCTTCCGTGTCCCTTATTCATCTCGACTTGATTAAGACGAGAGCTTACAAAATGTTCTTTTCAAGATTATCGGTCTTAATAAAACTTTTAGAACATTACTTATCAATATTGTTGTTTTCTGAATTCTACGTAGAGCGTTCGTTTTTTAAACTCAACTTTAATTTGTAAACTGGAAAGCCCTGTGTTCGAGGAGGTGTGTTTGACTGCCGAGATGACATCCCTAGAACTGTTAGTTCAAAATTGTGATGAGAAACGTGGTTTCTTTCAACCGCGCTCCCCATGATGAATCTTGACAACGCTTCAATTTGCTATATATTATTTTTCATTGGCGCAACAGTTCCCTTGATTTTCTAAATTCATCTGAATTTTAATGTTAAAACTTTCAGTAATATAATCATCAATTTCTTATCATTTTGATCATCAAATGGTATAATCATCATTTTTTCAGCACTTTCGACATTTTTTTCTGTTACATTGGGAATTTCATTGACGATCAAAGAATTGTAGAACATAGAATTTAGAACTTGAATGTATTCGTGTGATGCTTTTTATTAGAAGTTATGTTGAAATTATTTAAGTATTTGCAAAATCTGTTTGCTGATTTTAATATAGTGCCCTACAAAATAATAGAGCCAATAGTTAGAGTGCTCAAAGGTCGGGGACTTGATTTTGCTGTAGGTATGCACTTCAGACATTGTTTAGAAAATCAATGGATTCTCTGAAGCAAACAAGCAATAAAGCAATCAATCAACAGTGACATTGCTTTAACATCCAAAACATACCCTACAGAGTTTTTCTCCGATACAAGAAACAAATTCAGGACCACAAACGATCCTTGAAAGTTTCTCCCCATGAAACATTGTTTTTCATCCATACCATACCGAAGACAGAAACAGTAACAAAACGCAATTGGGGTCCTACCCCATCATAATGGGATGGGGGCAACTCAACGAGTTAATAGACCATACACTGGAGGAAATTATAATTTTGTAACGTTTATTCGCTATGTGCAATGTTTGGTCGCTATCTCCATTACTCAAGTTTAATGTGACTTTAATAGACTTAATGAAATTACGGCCTTGATAAATACATATGATAAGACATACATACTTGTATGTTGATATATTGAGATATATCTAAGCATAATGTGTAAAATATTGCATTTATATATGTGCATATATATATATGAGGCCTGATAGGCAGGTGACTGACTAGCGCTCTGACTTGGGCTCGGTGCCACAGGTTTACCGACTGTGCCATGGAAGTCTGTAGTTGTTCGGAATCCACTTTAAACGTAGGTCGCTGTCTGATATGACTGCAGAGAGGTTGGGCGTAGGGCTGACAATCTACCCCTTATAAAGAAAACGTCTCCTGTCCCAAAACCAAATCCCAGGCAGATGGCCTTGGCTCATCCTGGCCACCCTTTCTTGGCCATCCCTGGCCACCCACCTTGGCCCACCTTTCTTCCTTAACCCTGGGGCTGTTACGCCAATGAGAAAAGAAGAAGACATGTATCTACATTTTTGAGTCTGAGGAAATTCGTTAACATTCAATTCCACATGAAGATTTTCTGTTTAGACCAAAGACTATCTATTGGGTCGGTAAGGAAGACTACAAGAGTTGTGCATTACATGAAAAGAAAGTTTTATGATAAAAAGATTTTTTGAAACATTAGGTAAGACTAAAGAAACTTGT
>BPLR01015921.1:0-123656 GCA_021605095.1 Caerostris extrusa
ATCAAAATTACGAAAATAAGTTTTGTTCGACTTTCGTTTGTGAAATATGCCAAATTAAATCAATAGGTGAAATTTTGACGCTAGTTTCTACAAAAGCAATTTTTTAATGCTAAACATTTTTTTTATAAAACCTTGCTGTGAATGAAAATAAATGTGTTCAAATGATGACAGTTGATTTGACTTTTGATTATTGACATTTTTATCTCCTTTAAAATATTATTGCCGTTTGCTTAATTGATTGCCAAAATAAATTTAGGGGAAAAATAAGCAATTTTACTATAAATGATAAAAGGCAAGGATAATAGGTTAATTATTTGAATCTATGGCGTCATTATCTTGCATGTTAAAGAGTTAGTCCTGTAAAAATAATAATAATAATATAAAATATTTCTACGTCCTGTATATATATATATTCCTATTCAAATAATTATATAAAATCTTTCTTATTTCTTTCTTTCATAATAAAAATATAAAATAAAAATGTAAATAATAATTTTTTATAATATATAAAATATTTTCTCTTTTCGTCAGATTGAAAGCTATCGTTAAAATTCAGAAAGTTTCTATAACAAATCAGAAATATTTATGTAAAACTAGTAAATTTTAAAAATGATTTTTTTTATTGGAACTTATTTAAAAAAGTGAATCAACAAATTTGCTTTAAAAATTAATTGTTATTTATGTTACCTTTAAAATATCACATTCACTACTTTGAACAAAAATTACTTTATATCTAAAATTTCTACTGAAAGAAAAAAAAAAAAAACCGAATATATAAACGAATGTATATTTGGGATGCTCTAGTCATGGTAAAATAGAAAAGAATAAAGCATCTTTTAAATAAAGACATCTGAAATAGGATGGACATAAAATACTTTTTCACTATCATGGAAATATTGAATTAAACATTATATAAAGTCGTAAACATAGATGATTTCCCTTTAGTCCCAATTTTCATGAGATGGAATAGGAGGTATTTATTGAAAACAAAAAAAAACTGCTTCTAAAATTCAGAAACTACTGTTCATTGTATACCATTTTATAATATAATCAATTCAATAAATGGGTGACTCTACACCATGCCGAATAGTGGTGTGATAAAATATCTTTAAAAATCAAAAGAACTCTTGCAACCCATTTATTTTCTGGGCTCAATTTCATTTGGGAGTAACAAATTCTTGAATGAAAGTCAACTCTCTGTTTTTACACTATTTTTTTCGGTTTCTGCTTCACCCCTGAAACTTCAATAAAATTTTCATTCAATTCTTTTTGTTCCTCTTAGAAATAAGATCATTTTAAAAGGAAGCACAGCCCCATGAAAAAGGAAATTCCATGTCCTTATTTTTCTTTATCCTCTTTCTTTTTCTTCTGTGAACCAATTTTTTCAGGAAAAGATTGAGATTGAAAAGAGAATAAATTGGAACTCAAATCAAATTCGAAACTTTTTGAGGCAGAAAAGCAGGTAGTTTTAAAAATATATGTTTCTGTAGTAATGCATGTAAATGCCTCCCTATTTAAACTGCGTGAAAGGATGTATAGCATAGAGGTATAAAACAAGTAATATATATATATAAAATTAAATTTGTTTTACTATATTTTTTTCACTATATTGCAGAAAAGCCCTTTACAAATAGTTGAAATTTTCCTCCTTTACATCTGGCGCCATCTATTATTAGATACATGCTACTCAAATCTAAAAAAAAACTACAATTAATTCATTAAATTTAATTAATGAATTAATATTTGAGAAAACTGTATTAACATCAAAAGTATCATCCACTACAAATCAAAAAAAATTTGAACTTGATGGATGAATAAAAATATTTTATGAACCATATAAAATTTGAACAAGATATATATATCGAATTGATAGTATGAACTGAAAAAAAGGCTTTTTATACGTATATTTATTTAGATATAGTTTTCATTGATGGCTGTTTTTTACGAGAAACATTTTTTCAGCAGCAAATCGAAATGGTTAGATAGTAATGCAAAGACATTCATTTCCAAAATGAATTTCATATATTGACAGGATTTACATTTTTAAACATAAAAAGTAAATAATGACTTTAAGAATACTTGGTCAATCTTTTATATATATTATACACTCGATCAAAGTAAAATCTTTAAATATTTTTTTATGCTAGAAGCACATAAGTTTTCTTATTTTTTTTATTTTATTATTATTATGTGCATGAGTCCTTGAGTTGAATAAACATGAATAAGGACCCTTAAGAAAAGAACTCAATTGTTTCAATTTGAAATGAATCAGTCAAAATATATATATATATATTTTCTTTCTGATGCAGCTGGCAATAAACACAGACACCTTGGTGTTGGATGCCTTAAAATACTTTAAGACGTACTCACTTTGCATTACCCAGGGGTGCGTGTAACTTGAAGATAAGCCACGGACGCGGAAACAATGCCCCCGCAACGCTCTACGATTTTGAAAAATTAGACCGGGACCTTACTTTAAAGTGGTACTATACCAATTAAAACAACCATGGCACCGCCTGACTCGAACCCGAAAGGTGCTACCGAGCGCCAGAGCGCTAGCCACTCGGCCATTCTTGGCCCAAAAGTTTATGTTGATATATATATTTTGATTATATATATAATATATTTTGGTTTATATATACATTACTGCATTTGACGGTATAAGAACTTGCTTATAAGAACGTGCGGTACGGATAGTATTTTATAAAACGTGCGGTACGGACAGTATTTGTTTATATTCAATATGACATATTAAAGTTTAAATAAATCTATGAAATAAATGAAATATTCTAAATAATTTTTGAAAAGAACTGTAAATATATTTTTGAAAGAATATAAAAAAATTGTGGAAAATTAGGAAACTTTATACGACTGTTTGTTTAAATAATTCTATAATTGTTTGTAAATAACAATGATATTTATTCTATTATAATAAATTCTTAATTAATTGCGCAGCTTATAGTTTTCAAACTATTAACCAAAGTTAAATAACCGTTCTTACTTTTAAAAGTCAATAAATCAACAATTTTAGAATTTAGAACTGATGATTAAACATTATGAATGATAATGACATTCAAGGGACCAGCATGGATTAATATGCATGAAAGATTTCAATTTTCTTAACTTTAACTTTCTCCAAACAGAAGCAGTGCGTTTGTTGTTTACTTAAGATTATATGGGCTTCAAAATTATCTCACAGTTGCGTGGGTTTTAAAATAACTACTAAATATTAAATGATTTGTCAATTCCCAAAAATTCCTAATAACTGAAACACAAAACTACATATAAAAACCAATAAAATATTCAGATCAGATCCCTTGCCTTTCAGACTTCCTGTCATTTGTCAAGTACTTAAAAAAATACAGTTTAGCAATAATATTTTATTCTCACTTTTAAATTTTATTTTCTTTTAAATCTAAGAGCATTATTAAGCATCCACCGTTTGAATCATATTCTCCTTCAATAAAAAAAATATCAGCATAATCCCAGAAATTCTGAATCTTCTTTATGTGTTGAAGCGTGTGTTGTCATTGCTTTCTGAAACAAGGAATCGTGGTGGAAAGGTGTTACTATGCATTTAAGAACTCCCTTTGAAAATATGGCATTTTTAAAGTGGCGTGTCGATATTCAAACATTAAATAGTTCACCCTGTCGATTTTCATACTTTTGAGTTGTTCGTGATAATAGAGAACAAAATTCTCTGTTATACAAAAAAAATATCTATTTTAAATGTGACCAGTAAGCCAGGCCAGAAATTAGTTGCATTTGCGTAACTTGTAAAAAGCAAATAGCTGCTATACCTCCAATGGTCTTAAACTTCATACCACAATTCAAAACGAGCTGCCAGGAATGACGGCTACAAAGGGATATATGAAAAGACATCAATCAATTTCAATATAAAAAAAAATTCCATAACATTTGAAGTATGAGGAAAACATATCAGTCGTTCATGGGTTTTTATGGTACAGTAAAAAAAAGTTATTCCGAAAAAAATATTTGGCTATTATTATCTATGGTGTACAAAGCAAACGAAACAGGATCCTATAAGAATGACAAAAAATCGATTTACATTTACACCTTTATCAAAGAATATGTTTAAACTTGAGAAGTTATCGTAAACATACAATTATGATTACATTTATTGATATTGGATGATAACAAATTTGATAAACTTTCGTAAGAAAACTGAATTATTAAGCTGGTAACGATTTTCCCCACGCTTATTTTTTGCTGCTACGTTTACATTTGTCCGTCCAGACCATGTATTCCGTTCATGTTTATTATAAAAATGACGCATTTGATTACAGTCTGTGGTGTGTGTTAAATTAATTAACAATTATTTTTTAATGATTTAAAATAATTGTTATATGATTTAAGTTAAATGCATTTAAAATTACGAGGTAATGACATTATAATATTATATTTATATCCGCAGGTAAGGGCAGTGTTTATCAGAGGAAGAAAGTTCATGGATTCTCTACCAGTTAAGTAATGATAATAAACAAATAAGCTAATGTACATACTATTGTGGCTAAATGTTTCCCAATCGTCTAACTAGCAGGTAGCCAGGAATATTGACTCTTAGTAGTAATATTGGCATGTTTTCTTATCAAATTTACTTCAAACAAACTTAATATTTAAATAATTTCTAAATAATTTTTATTTTTAAAAACTAGCAAAAAATATTGTCTAGGATAATCTCACTAAATATTCAGAAAAAGAAATTTAAAGAACAATGTTGACACTTTTATCAAATATGTTTTTTATAAATAATTTAAACATATTAGAATTTTTTTTGTAGCAGGAGCTAAATTATATATACACCACATAATTTAAAAAGAATAACTAAAATTAATTCCTTAAATAAAAAAGATTTGAAAAACAAATTTAAAAACAGTTGACTAAATTAGTTGTTAAAACTTTTTATTTTGTAAATATTTACAAAATAAAAAATCAAATTATAGCATGTTTATACATCAAATATTAATGACAATATTTACTAATTAAACTGTCCGGGGAATTTTCCAAATAGACTTATTACAATACTAATAAAAATTCATTTTACCTCTTTAGGCTTTATTTGAAATAATTAATTAGCTTAATGTTTTCCATAACCTTTGAAGATGAATTAGAAATGAATCTATTAATGTGTCATAATTAATTTACATAAACCGTAGAATATTATTCCATTACTAATGTTTTCAGTAAATAGTTCTTATAACTAAATAAAATATTTGTGAGTCACTAATTAATAGTTTTTCGTTTAAGTTCGTTACAGGAAAATTTATTACTAAGTAGCCCTCTTAATTTTGTATTATTTATTTTTATGAATGATGTAATTGCATTAGATACAAAAAAGGTGTTTTGTCCACTTTATTCATTAACTTTCAAGCGCAAAAATTTAAATAAGTGGCGATATTCAATTTAGAACGATTATAGAAGGACTTTTAATGAGTGCTTTTAACTACTAAATCTGAATTAATTTGTCAAAACCATTGCAAGTAAAAGTGACGAGAGTAGTATTTTTAGTAGAATTTCGAATATTGAATTACAAGGATAAAATGTTCAAGGGATTTTCAATTTTGGATTTGAATTGAGTTAAAAGTATAAAATATTCAAGAAAACGTGCTTTTAAATCATTGTGAGTCAGACTTGAATTGTTCAAGATGACAGATATAATATTTGATGAATGTCTTTTAGCAAATTTAGATTTAACTTTTAAATAATGCATTCTAAATTTTAATTTATGACAATTTATAAACTTTCTTTAGTAATTCTTCAATTTATAGAACGAAGATAAATGTTTAATGAATTTTTAAAAAAACATTTCCATTTGATACATACATCATTTTTGACATTCTTTTATGCTGAATTCAAAATTTAAATATTACAATAAGCATAATAAACTGTAAATAAGCCATAAATGTCCAACTTTTAAATATAAGTGCGAACATGAATAAAATTAGCATTTATAAATTTAAGTAAAAGAAATTTGGCATTATACATTCATGAAATGTATCTTGTAAATGAGTGCAATTGTAACTTTTTCTTTACACTTTGTATTAAAAATATTTTCTTTACCTTACATTGCTAGTACTTACTTCAGTTTATTATTTTAAGATAATCTCATCCTTTTCAATCTTTGGCGCATTGCTGTGATTTTTTTTTTGCATGGTTTCCTTTCTTATATTAAATTTCCACCAGCATACTATTAATTACTACAGTAATAAGTAATGCATTTAGCAAGCCCATTAGCTACTATTTCTCAGTTACAAATTTTATTTCATCAATTGAATATTATTTATTGAATTTTTATTATATTTACTACAATTTGTTTTGCTTTATAAAAATATTCCGAATATTATATATGACATACCAAAAAGATTAAAGATTCCGGCTATAAAGGAATGATAAATTTCTCATGTCTAATTTGGTGTTATAAATAATTATGCAGTTTTCTTAAAGCTACCCCAAATTGTCAGTATCTACTAAAAAAATTATTAAATCAAGTGCATCTTTTTTATGTTTGAGGGTTTTTTCATTAGAATGCAAGTTTTATTCTTGAACCATATTTATGAAAATGACGTCTGTTTGGTTTTGACTGTTTTTTTTATAAATAGCTAATTTTTATGTCACTTTTTATGTTGAAATTTTATTTTAAAAAACAAATTTTATTTGCTTATTCCCATTTGGGAAGATTGGTTTGTAAAGGACTGAATGAATAATTTGATTATAGGGTTGACTGACTTTCCGATTGTTATATGTCAACAATGGGGAACCTTTTAAGTTCAGAAAATTAGATCAGAAGCCGATTGGGGTCGATGTACAAACATCAATTAAATCGAGTTATTGAATTATCTGGTAGAAGAAAAAATCATAAGTTTTACTGATCTTAAATGTTTATGAATGGGGGTTAAAGGAATCAAACAGCAATCATTTAAGTTTCGTACATGGAAATTTACTAAGCATGTATCTTTTGAATGAAATATTTATTATATTTATTTATTTACTTTATTGCTTTATTAATTCATGAGTAAGAATATTTTAATTTTTAAAGACAGAATGTTTTCCTGCTACAATGAAAATTATATTTACACATTAATTAGTACACTTTTAGCAAAAAAATGTAATTATTTTAAGAAAAAAAACAGTTATGTTTTACAAGTCAACTCTGGTGACCTCTTATTATAACAACTGCAAACAAAGCCACTCAACAGCTAGAACCTTGAGACAATGTGTCAAGAAAAGTAATTGCTATGTGAACTAGAGAAATGTATATGGGAGATTGCGATGCCGCCAAATGGTTAGCTTCTGTTGCAAAAAAAAAAAAACGTTGTTACTATTGAGTGAAGGAACATAGTACAGGCTTCTAGAAAATATCTAATAGAAATATCTCTAGTTAATTCATTGCAGTTGACTAAAAGATGCATGATGGAAACTTATTGTGTGCAAACAATTATACAATAAAATGTTCTTACAATTTATTTCAAAAAAAAAATAAAAGCAAAATTTTAATTGGATAATTCATTAAGTAATGATTCAGTAAGATAGTTTCCAAAATTAAATTTATATTTCTCATATTTAGAAGTGCATCCTCAAACAATATTATAGCATATAAAAGTCCATTGACGAAAAATGTTATACTGTATCCTTTTTTGTCCAAATCTGCCTTTAAACAAAGGGATATTCTTACGTGTTTAAATAAATTAAATTATATTTTTTTTTTTTTAAATTTTCAATTGGAATTTTCGTCGAATCCACAAATTCGGTCTTTAAGGTCCTTTTTTGGTTTTTCTCTTAGAAAAGATTATTTAACTCATAGAATTACTCTAAAAATAGCTAAAAATGTAAGAACAGATTGGAAGAAAAATTTGTCAATTCTTTTTTCTCTTATTTGAGATTTGACATCACATAGTTTAACAAATATTATAAAATATTATCAGAAACTCTCACATTCACTATTTTCACTAATTTGTTTGCAGAAATGTATAGAATGTTGGCAGAAAGGCATTCAGTGAGCATTTCTATACAGGAAAGAAATGTTTATAAGTGGTATAAACAGTTCAAAAAAAGATTATGCTGAAGACAAAGAGATCTCTGGTCAACCATCCAAAGAGAATTCGCCAAAGATAAAAATTCCGTGCTTGCAAACCGTAGATTTTCAATTAGAAACCTTGCTGCTGATGTTGGAATTTCAAAAAGATCGGTCAATTCAATTTGGGCCTCAAACGCGTCAAATCTCGATTGGTACCGAAACTGATATCGCCAGCTCACACTGCATTGAATAGCAGGATTTTTTCCAAAAATGGAAACCCATATCATTCCACAACCCCCGTATTCACAAATTCTGGCTTTCCCTAAACTCAAAGACCACTCCGGGGACACCGTTTTGAGACGATTGAAGGGATTCGACGTGAATCGCCCCATCGCTCTGAAGGCCATCAGAGCCGATGACATTTAGCATGCATTGAGGATTGGAAAAAAAATTTGGCATAAGTGCATTGTGTCTCAAGGGTATTTCTTTAAAGGCGATGAAATAAATATGGAAAATAAAGAAAAGAGTTTTTGGAAAAAAAATAATTGGTCTTATTTTTTGGGCACAGTAGTATTTAAAAAATTGAGCAAAATAATATTATCTAGATATTTTTAATTAATGTTAATTTCTAATGCAATATTTTAACATAATTTTACATTTTTTAAAATTAAACAGAAAATGATATTAATCTTAAGAATGCATTTGGATAAAAAGGAAATAAATAGAAAATTGATATAATGCCATAGGGAACAAAATTGTTTATCAAAGCAAGTGAAGCAATGTAACAGGTATGTAAAATGCATTGATTTATACAAAATTGTTTTCATTTTTTCATTAAGAAACAATTTATGTGACATAAAATTCTAGATATTGGCTTAAAATTTAAAAATGATTGATCAAATAAAAATCTATTTTTTTACTTACATCAATTGTCCATAACTATCATTAAAATAAAAAAAGCATTAATGATATTTAACAATTAGCCATTTTTTAGAAAAAAATCTGAAAAGAAAAGTGAGATATTATCTTTCTTTTTATAAAAATGACATTTATTAAAAATAGCCTAAAAAACAGCATAAAATTCAAACATAAAAAATTAATATTAATATTTCAATCCCTAAACATTCGAAGATTATATTTTACTTTCCTTTAAAAAGAAAGAACTTTTCGGGTATAGAGGTATTAATTTTTTTATTGTATATAATACTAGTGAGGGAAAAAAAGGATATATTTTCCTGCAAACTTAATAAAACTGATATGCATTAAACATTTTTCAATTTTAAATTATCCCAATTGCAAAAGCTAACAAGATCATATAGTAAAAAAAAATTAAATAATGGGAAAATAAATGCTGGGAAATAAGTTCGAGATGTAACTCCGTAAATTGAAAATAAATATGTTTCACTCATTTTCTGTGTTAAAAAATATATTTTATTTATTCTCTGAAAGCATTTAAATAGAAAAGCAATATATTTTTGGATTAATTTTGAAGCTTAAGTTTGAACTTTTTGATATCATTAACTCATTTAATGCGTACAGAAAATATGTAGCAATTACAAGTTAATTTTTAAAAATAAATATTTATTTTTAACAATTTTGTTTTAATATATATTCAGAAATGAATTTTTATTTTAATAATAAATTATTGAATCAATAAATCTAAATAACGAAATACACATATGTATACAGGGATGTACAGGGATATTATGATTATAATTAAAACCCCACTTTTAAAATGCTGTAAAAAAAAAAAAAAAAAAACCACCCGTCACACTGAGTTCAAATTTGAACTGAGAATACGTGAAGGAGAGAGAAACAGTATGGCATCAAAAAAAATTCCAAAAATATTTCCACAGATTTTTCCAATCCAATTTGGTGTGACTTTGCCGTGGTGGATGAGCTTTCCACTAACAGCGTTACAACTGTTGGAAGTCATCTTTTTTCATCAAAAAACTGAAACAATCAAGCACTTTGAACAATACAGTTTGTTTAATATGCAACTCATGCCAAATTCATTGTAATTTCGATTCAAAATTTCAAAAGATCTCTAGCAGCCGAATTCTCTTTCTTTATGCCGCTTAGAGCGCCATCTATTAATACACTTTGGAACTTTTTGATGCTGTACCATTTCCCCCTTCTTGATCTTCTATTTCTGGCATGAATATTAGTATTGTTAGAGATATTAAGAAGAAATCTTTACATAATTTATTAAAAAGTGTGCTAACTGGAGAACAGAAATCATTTAATCACAAAATATGCTTATTTAGTGGGATGACCGTAGTTTTTAATCGATGTACGTAGTTTTTTGTATATGATGTCTCATTGATCACGAGTTTGAAACACGAATCTTTCTGAAGATCAAGTTTGACTCTTTCAGTCCATTCAGTCAGTTATATTATAGTTAAAAAAAAGACTCCATTAGCAACGATTTGAAATAGTACTTTCACAAAATTTCTATCTACTTCTTGATTTTGATATTTATTTTTTTTTAAATGCAGATATTATTTTCCTAAAAAAGTTATTTAAGTTAAAATGAGTAGATGTTTTCATTAAATTCAAATATTTATTAACTATTTAAAAATAATACCGAAAATACAAAGTAAGTGTTATTATTAAGTTAATATTAAGATAGTATTTTAAGTAAATTATTTAAAATATCCAACAAAATTAATAAATTACATGAAAAAGTTCTTTGAAATCATTAAAATGTTTTACTTAAATTTATTTATTTCAGTTATTATTCAAAATCAAATTGT
Source organism: Caerostris extrusa (assembly GCA_021605095.1). NCBI lineage: Eukaryota > Metazoa > Arthropoda > Arachnida > Araneae > Araneidae > Caerostris > Caerostris extrusa. The sequence goes on from BPLR01015921.1 coordinate 10,792, forward strand.
ATTTTTTTTTATATAATTAATTATCATTAAATATTTATTAAATATCTCATAGGCGTAAAAATGAACCTAGTAAAACAGATTTCGAAATAATAACCTATTATCACCCCCTCTAAAAAAAAAAAATAAAATTTCCGAAAAAAAATATTTTTAAACTTAAAATAGTAATTATATATGTATATATGCAAAATTAATATGAAAATCGTATTACAAGGACATTTTATATAAAACTTATTAATGAAAAAAGACTTAATAGAAATTTAAAAAAAAAAAAAAATTATGAACACATTGCCGAATAATCACAAGAATTCACAATCCAACACAGATAAAGGTACATTAAACAAAAGATGCAACTGCGTAACTCCTGAAATATGGATGTATTTTATTAATCCGCATTGTTTAAAATAAACATAATATTTTTCCTTTATTTTCAACATATTCATGCATTGCACGTTCCTGACACTCAAACTGCTTTAAGTGATACTTTCGCAAACGACATTAACATTGGGTTACATTTAACCCTAACAGTGTCCTGTCCGTCCTCGTATTTTGAGGACTAATGACCAATCGTCGTACCGCTAGCTGAAGAGAGCTGACGAGACATGTCTGATGCTGCTCCGTCTGTTTCTTTTGTCAGTAACTGCTAAATACCGGTCCTCCTTCGGCGTTGTTTAATAATTTTAATTTTCTTGGGGCGACCTGTGCTGTAACATTTACTCACATTACCATCATCTTGGAATCGTTGCCAAAGCCTGGAGATGACACTCTGGGCGATTCCAAGTTCCTCGGATATTTTCAGATGGTTACGTCCACACGTACCACGTAAAAAATCATCCAAATGCTTCCTTTGTGCCATAACTATGCGGTTATTGCAGTGAAAGGCTTTTAAAGCGCTTGTGAAAAATTTTTACTTCTTTGCCACCATTCCTTATATACCCCTCTCTTACACTCTCGTCATTGTGACGTACTATCCGCGCCATATGGTGGTTTCCTGTAATTTGCTTATTCTTCTTCAAGATGTGTGTGATAATTCTACAGGTGAAATTTTTATTTTAGAGTTCAATTTCTGTGTAATTCTGAATTATCCTTAATTTATGGACATGAGTGTAGATACCCCATTCCTATAAAATCGTTCGTTTAGTAATAAAATCGTTCAGAAAAATACCTAAAACTAAATTTGTTATGTGTAATCAATTTCATTTGATTTGATTTTAAGAATGCCCATCAATTATTTGTTGGGCATACTTAAAATACTTATATTTTCTAGTAAATTTGTTGTTTAATCAAAAGCAATCGAAAAAGTGTCTTAACTTTTTAGAATGAGTTTTGAGAGATAATGAACAAAAATAATATTATTGGCTGATTAAGAAAGTGGTACTTAAACATTTTTTGTCATTCTGTCGTTCTGAACGATGTTATTTTAAAATTTTTATCTTTAATATTCGCTTAAAATATTGGTTATCTACATTAATAAATAAGAAACTTGCACTTTTGCAGTCCATTTTCTTGGAGTATTTGAAGATAAAAAATTAGATTTTTAGACCATTTTAGATTGTGAATTCAAAGAAATTAGTGTTTTTTTTTATCTTGTTAATCTTCCAATAAAATACTTTTCTATATTGATTCCTCTTTGTGGTTCTTTTCAAGTTTAAATTACTTTTCTGGCGAATCACAAGAAACTTTTTTTGTTGATCCTTTCTTGGATTTTATCATATCATTGATTTTTATATTTTGGGAATTGAACATTTCTGTCCCTATTACAATGAGGATAGGTACACGTATAAATAATTATAATATTTGACGATGTAGAAAATTTCCTGATTAAAAAAATTGAATGTTGAAATTCATAGATTAATGATATGCAAGTTTCCACACACACAAATCGTACAATAAAAGCCGACCAGCTGTGCCACCCATAAGTGAAACGAAATCACATATGTGCATAAGCCCTGTTCGTATTTATAGATGTTTTCACACAGGTTCAATTCTTATTTGCTTATTATTTAGCATTGCAATATTTCTTAACAGTATTTGTTCAATAATTGCGCCTGAATTTGTTTTTAAAATCATGGTTTATTTTATTAAATATGCATCAAAATTTGGAAACGTGCGTGCACAATGTAGTAGATGAACTGTGAAACAGATAAAAATATTTATTTAAATATTATTTTTTGATGTTATTTTTCAAAAATGAAATTTTATTTTTTGTGCAGTATTAGTTTCTTATTTGTGTGAAACAAATTATTGTAACATAAAAAATTATTAATGAAATAATTCTTCTTCTTCAATGTCGCAACGGTCCCACGGTGGACTAAGGCCTTCTGCGTATTGGCAGATGCCAAAACATGAGATTTTTTTCTTTTTACGGAGTACAGTAGTCAGCCCTACCCTAACAATCATATTAGACAGGGACGTACGATTTTAAAGTGTGTGCCGAAAAATTATAAGTAAAATATCTGTTTCTGTAGTAACGCATGTAAATGCCTTCTATTTAAACTATATGTCATACCATACCATTTTATAATACAATCTATTCAATAAAATGGGCGACTCTACACCATGCTGAATCGTGGTGTGATAAAATATCTTTCAAAATCAAAAGAACTCTTGCAACCCATTTATTTTATGGGCTCAATTTCATTTGGGAGTAACTAATTCTTGGATGAAAGTCAACCCTCTGTTTTACTCTATTTTTTTTTTTTTTTCGTTTCTTTTACCATGAAACTTCAATGAAATTTTAATTCAATCCTTTGTTCCACTTAGAAATAAGATCATTTTAAAAGGAAGCACAGTCCCATGAAAAAAGGGAATTCCACGTCCTTATTTTTTGTATCCTCTTTATTTTCTTTTGTGAACCAATTTCTTCAAGAAAAGTTTGAGATGAAAAAGAGGAAGAAATTGGCCTCTGCAATCCAAATTCGAACGCTTTTTGAGGCAGAAAATCAGGCAGTTTAGGAAAATATCTGTTTCTATAGTAATGCATGTAAATGCCTCCTATTTAAACTGTGAGTGAAAGGATGTATAGCATATGATATAAAATAAATGTAAATTTGTCACCATCTATAAAAAATACTTTATACGTATATTTCTTTAGATATAGTTTTATTGATGCTTGTTTTTAAGGTACGAAAATCCCATTCATCTTCAGTAACAAATCAAAATGGATAGATAATAAATGCAGTAACATTCATTTTCAAAAAGGCATTTTTCGTATAGTGAAAAGGATTTACATTTTTAAACATAAAAAGGTAAATAATAACTTTTAAGAATTTATTTGGTCAATCTTTTTATATGCATTATATACTGATCAAAGTCATATCTCTTAAACATTTTTTATGGAAAAATCCGGTAAGTTTTGTTATAAATTTTTGACTTTATTATTATTATGTGCATGAGTCATTGACTGGAATAAACCTGAATGATGACACTTAAGAAAAGAATCTAATTGTTTCAATTTGAAATGAATCAGTCAATCTGATTTGTTTATAAAAAACGTGCAATATGTGATATTAAAATTTAAATAATATTATGTGATAAAGTAAATATTTTTCGAAAGGAATTGCTGTTGTAAATTCTATTTTAAAGGAAAATATTTTAAAGAATTGAAAAAGATTTTATAACTGCAATATTTACGATTTGCTTTAGATAAGAAATCGAATTATGTTTAACATTAATTCGCATAAAAATTATCAATTTTTAAAAGTAATTTGCAGATTCAAAATAGGATATTCCAATACTTCAGGTAAATATTTCTGACAGTTACATCGTTTAGACATCACGCAATTTTTGCCATTTATTTAAAAAGCTTGTAATTCTCTCCCAAAATTGTGAAAATATAAATATGTTATTATAAATGAATTAAACATCTATTTTTTAATTTGCAGTTTTCCATTTCAAATATTATGACTCGTATACATATATTTTTCCATTCGCCTATTTACCAATACAATTATGTTTCCTTTTACAATAATTATTTCTTTTATTATCAATTTTTTTTGTTTAATTATTTTGATCACTAAAAAAATGGTGCATGGCACATTTTGCTTCTGTGTAAGTTAAATTTAAATTAATTTTTACATAAAAATAATGTAATCTATTGAATATATTTTTGAATACATTAGAATTATAATTTGATAAAAAAAATTTAATTTATTGCATATTTGCAATGGTTAAACGCTTTACCTACATTAACTGAAGCTAGTTAACGAGGCACATTTGCTAATATATTGCTCTTTACATGCAAGAATCTAATGTCAACGAACACATATATAAAATAAATTAGGCAACTTCACGTGAGACCATCCAATTACAAAAAAACTTCCGCATCTATTAAATTAAAATAACTTGAGGAATAAATGAGAAAAATGACGTCTCTACAACTTTTATTGACCAGAGTCAACGCAAGTTACCATGGCTACGGATATTGCTTTGAAGTACATGCCGATTACTGTAAGCGAGTCCCTCACGTAGCCCATTTGAATATCTTGGACGATGAGTTGGTATAATCACTTTCAAGTCACCGAAAACGACACCTTATTCTAAAGAGATATATCTCTCTACGCCATAAAACAGAACTAAGCAATGAGAAAAAAGTGGCAAGTTCTGTGAAGTAGCATTGAATTAGCATAAACACACCATTGAGACTGGTGCGATGCCTTTTGCATGGTGATACCAATTCGGTGAACGGAATTTTAAATTCCTCGAGGCATTTCTACGTCTTGCCAATATGTATTTATTGATTCAGAAACGAAACGTGCTACAGCTGACAGTTGAAAATAACTTCATTTAAATATATCTTCTTTAATTTTTCTTATATTTGAATCGGAATGCATAAATGTGAGCAAGGGAAGCATAATTTACAGACAATGCGTGTTGAGACACATAAATGCAAATGAATTAAAAAGGGTAGTAGAAATGAATGAACATATCAAGATTAAAATAGTTGTGCAAAGTATGTAAAATTCAAATTTTATTATAACCTATCAAATATGTTGAGTAAAAGGGTTGAGATACTGAATATTCTGCAATTGTAAAATAAGGACAATTAGAATTTGTCTCATTAGTGAATGCATCATTGTTAAATGTGAACACAAATTAACAATAAAACAATACTTTTTTCGTTTCTTATACTTATAAAATTCTGAAGAATATTGAGACTATTTAAAATAAAAATAAAATGAAATTATAATTAAAATCCTCATAATAAATTAAATTCATTTTCATAATGAAATTTGCTTTTACCTAAATAAATATCTTTAAGATAAAGTTGCAGAGTCTAATTGAATACCACATATGATTTAAGTTATAAAGGAAAAATAGTATATTAATAAATAAATATTTCTGAAATAATACAAATAAAGTACGATGTTAAAAATACATAATATTTCTTGTACATATAATTAATTTAAATTTACTAATTGAAGAAGAACATTAACAAATTTTAATGAAAATTTGGCAAATTAATATTTTTGCAAAAATTTAATTTTAAAAACAATATTTAAAAACAGAATCACTAAAAAAAATAACTCAAAATTTTAGATTTGCCATACCTATAATAATATATAAAAAATTTCCTGCTCTGTAAAATTTTTTTTCTGTCTGTCTTTAGTATTTTAATCAATTTTAAATCTTTTCACTTTTGATTTGATGATGGAATTTCCGTTGATTTTCATTTATTATAATAAATAAATAATTTTTTTTTTTTTTTTTACAAATTAATTTATTTTCTGTTCAATAATTTAATTGAATCCAGAGATTTGCCGAATAATCCCATCAGGCCATTACATACATCTTGTTATGATTTGCAATAGCTGAAAAATTATTCATTTTCTTTTTATTTGAGGGGAGAAGAAGAGGACTCTTTCAAACAACTTTCTTTTATTTGTGCCATATTTCTGAGGTTTTGATTCTTTCATCAGAATCATTGTTTCCCAATATGAAGATTGTAAAATTAACTACTTCATTTTGCAATATTCTAGATTTTCTAATGAAATCTCAAGTCTCTTTCAATTTCTGAATTTTTTTTTCCAGAAAATCCCAGATTTTTGAATAAATCAATATTATTTTGATTTTATTTTAGAGAATCGCGTTATTCCTTAATACTTTTTTTCCATCATCCCTTTTTATTTCAAGTGTGAATTATCCTAACCATATTTTGAATTGCTTTATTTAAAATTTCATAAAGACACTTTTTTATGTTGATTGTTAAATAATTTTCATTTAAAAAATATATTATGAATTTGGAATTTTTTTAATAATAAAATTATTTTTATATGAACGTTTTACCGCATCTCGCGTGATTTAACGACTACATATTACAATTACTAAGTTATGGCTTTATTAAAAAATTTTGATGAGGTGGGTGAAGAATAAAAAAAAATTATTAATTATTTATAAAGATTATTTTCATTATATAAGTATTTGCCATTCATTAAATGGTTTTCGTTTATTTTGTTTTTTTTCAAAAATAGTGAACAAAGTAAAAATATTAAAAGATCTGTTTTGTTTTGAAAATTTCAGATTTTTGCCAGATTGCTTTTGCGAACAAACATCATTTCTGGAGACTATCAATCATTGATTGTATTTTTGTCCCACATTATTCTTTAGAAGATCTTTTGAAACTGAAAATTTCAATTTATTTAAATATAAATGGTCTTTTGTAACAAATTATTGATGCCTTCATACAAATAGGGTTATTTGTGTCAAATGGCATTCAGAAATATCATATTATTACAAATTCTTCATGTTATTTCAGGAGAAAAAAGGAAATTTTGCATGATATGCAAATAATTAAGAATGTAAAGATGAATCCTTTCATCTCATTTATCAAGGAGTAATGATCACTTGTCATGATACAAAATCATTATTACTAATTTCTGATTTGCTAATACTTTTATACTCTTAATAATAGCACGCATATACACTACTAGCATTAAAATTTCTACACCAAAAAGGCGACGAGCTACAGACGCGAAATTTAAACGACAGGAAAGAAGGTGCTGTTGACTGGCTTTTCAGCGCATTCAGACAAAGTACAATTCGAACTACAACTGAATATGAGTTTAAAATATTTAAATCTAATATATATCAATATTTTTCTATCTATCACAAATCGTATTTAATTATTTTATACAATGTAAAAAGTTGTAGGTTTTATTAGTGTCAGTCCAGTTATTCTGCAATGTTCAGATTATTCTAGAATAACTTTTGTGAATGAGTTTGAAATACTTTTATTCTGTAATCATGGTAACTCTTTGTACCATTTCTTTCAATTATATGCCAGGACAGCTTTTTCAATTTTCTGTTTCAAGTTGATTCGAGGATAGCCACGTCAAAGCAATCGTCAACACAAGTCAAGCAATCTCATTCATTTCGGTTGAATTCGTCATTTCAACAGGAGGGTGATGAGGACATCTATGGAAATTAAAAAAAAAAACACAGACAGGTTGTACATTTTACATTTTTATTTAATAATGTCATCTATATTTATATATTTACCAAAAGTTTAATTAAGATAAATGTAGAATAAACTGTTCGCTGTCATTTTCGCGCCGTTTTCTGTTTTTCCTCTTTCTAGAGCTGCCGTAGCCAACCAGAAGAACACCTTGAATATTTTTCTGTCCTGTGAGAATTATCCCACTTTTACAAAGTATATTTATTTTATAATGGAAATCAAAATCATCAATATCAAAATCAATCAAATATCAAAATTTCTTCCTTTTTCTAGATTTTAGTTCCACGGAAGTTATAAATGTTATTTGAAGCAGTTAGTCAAATGCTACGATTTCTAGATAATGTTTAAAGTTAATATAATTTTACATATATATGTAGCATTTACGAAAAATAGAAAAAAAATTATTTTAATCGTTCCTTTTCTCAAAATAATTATCGATAATACATCTAGATCTTAATATTAAGTACTATGTTAAACATTAATTCTAGAAATTTAGTAGATTTTTAAAAAATAAAATATGGCAGAGTGAAAAGTAATGCCCGATATACGGATTCGCTTTGCTCATTCTAATAAATTTAATTCTAAATCAGAGAACTTAATCTGAAATTGAAAACTCCCAGTACACTACTATTCTTATCAGTTTCATAAATTGTTATTCATGAAGAGTTACAAATTTTCAGGAGTTCATTAATGTCCATTTTACAAAATAAATCTTTCTCTTATAATCAAAATTAGTATCATAATTCAAATAAATCAGTTAAATTTAAAAACTAGTCTTCAGGTTAAAAAATATTTTAATCCCTTGCGTAATTAACATGGCATTTTATTCAAATCAGATTTATCAACACAATAATACTGACTTCATTATCAGAACTTTCGAAACTCTTTTTCTAATTAATGGGTTAATTATTTTGTCTTACGTAATCTAAAATCCTGATTAATGCTGCAGATTAAAACTTCTGTATCATCAAGTTTATTAACGAATAGTATTTTGAAATTTGATGAATAGAAGAAATAAAATGCAGTTATTTAAGATAAAATATACCAGCCCTAAATTGTATAAAATTTAGCAAATTATCAAAAAAAAATCTATAAATAAAAAATGGTGATTGAAAATTGTCTTTTTTTTTTTTTTTTTTTTTTTGCAATTTTAAAAAATTTGGAAAACTCAAAAGACAAATAGTGCTTTACAAATAAGCATAAAAGATAAATACAAAAAACAGTCACAATTTTATAACTTGAAAATAAAATGTTGATTAACTCAAGTTGTCTGCAAAATACATTGCTACCAACCTGAGATCTAACATGATTGATTTGTTTGTCAACATCAATCATATATAATTGTATAATGGTTTCTATATAATTAATTAGGAAAAGAACATCAGGTCAATGCAGTGTTCCTTCACCGATATCTGTCAAACACGTACATTAGACCCACCAAATCAGTCGCTTTTGAGGATAACAACAATGAGACCCAAACGACCAGCGATCAAAAAACTTTGCCAACAACATCAGGAATCATTAAACTTCCATTAACCTGCACAAATTGCACATGGACGACCAAATTAATCCTCATCAATACTTCAGATCTTTTTCTCTATTATCTATTGTAGAAACAGTTTCTATTCTTAGAAATGCATTTCCTATTCCATGAAATGAAAAATACACTCATGTCCATAAATTAAGGATAATTCAAATCACACAGAAATTGAACTCTAAAATAAAAATTTCACCTGTAGAACCAGGAAACCACCAGATGGCGCGGATAGTACGTCACAATGACGAGAGTGTAAGAAGGGTATATAAGGAATGGTGGCAAAAAGTAAAATTGTTCACAAGCGCTTTAAATAACTTTCAGTGCAATTTTAGTTATGGCACAAAAGAAATTTGGATGATTTTTTTGGCAGAATTATCGGACGACTGGAATGTGGAGTACCCAGCTGGAAGTATCCGCGGAACTTGGAATTTGTCATATTTGGCAACGATTCAATATGATGGTTGAGTAGATGTTACAGCATTATGATTACAACGCCGAATGAGGACCGGTATTTAGCAGTTACTGTCAGCATCCACCTGTCTCGTCAGCTCTCTTAAGCTAGCGGTACGACAGTTTGCAGACCGTGTACAAACGCTTGGCACATTTCTATATGCTCGTAGGCCTGTATGTGTTCCATTACCGCAACTCACTGTCGCCTGCGATTAACCAGAGAGCATGCAACACAACAGTGGTCTGGTGTGTTCCGACACAGGTTTAGTTTGCAGTCTGATTCTCGCCGGACTTTCATACAGCGCCAGGTACCCGTTACCATTAGAACACCATTGAACGACACCGTTACGGTGGTGTAGGATCGCGTTTGGGGAGGAAGGTATTTTTTACCTGCATGTTCAGAGTGATAACATCTTATCGGGATGTCATTCCGGAACAAATGACGTTTGTTTCGGGGCGCCATGGGTGCTGAATTTCTTATGGATGAAACACCCGTCCTCCCGTGCAAACAACATGCCTTCAGGAATCACCCGTATGGATTAGACTTCCATTAACCAATAGAGCATGTGTGGGATATTGGCCACATGCAGCCCGACCCCCTCTCTTGTCAACCGGAACTTCGGAGGGCATTGCTGGATGAGTGGTGTAATATTCCCCAAAGATCAGATTGATAATTTGATACTCAGCATGCCTAGGCGTTGTAGGCCTGTCTGCATCGTCGGGAGACATACAGATTCTAACCATGTTATACTGTTTTTGTAAATAGGTTCTTTTTGAAATTTTTTCAGGGAGTGAAAATCGCAAATTTTTATTAATTATTTAACATATAGCATCTTTTTTGCTCTTTACCTTTTGCTTAATAAATAGACTTTACAAATAAGTCAAATTTGTTTTGCGTCTGTCTCTTTCTTTGCCTGAACTTCATTATCCTTAATTTATGGACAAAGTGTAGTTTACATTCAACCATCTAGCTACAGAGGATTGATTCTGATCAAGTTATATTTACCTAATGGATTACAGTTGTAATAATAAAACTAAAGGATTTCATGTAATCATATGCAAATCGTTACAACCTCAGAAATCATTAATGACGTTGATTGGTAGTAGTTCCACAAAATTACACATCATATTGTAAAGCAATATTGTTTTTGCAAATATATAAATTTTTAAAGAGTGTGCAATAAAATGTTGAGATATCTTAAAAAAAAATATGATTTTTAAAATTAGAAAAAAATTCGATTAGATATTTCATCGATACTCTTTTTATGTGTATTATATTTTTGTGTACTTGTATAATACAATTCTGTTATTTTTTACAATTTTTAGGGGTATTTTTCATAATCGAAATGCATTGATGTTTAAAAATAAGGCAACAATGTGAAAAAAAAAGGAAGTTAAGAAAACTATTTTAAATATTTAATTTTTGTAAAAATTATTTTTTTATTATGTGTGTTAAATTTTTATCATATTTTTTTTAACAACATGTCATTATTTTTTATGAAAACCCTTAGCCCAAATAATCTAAAACAACAATTAAAAACATTCTGAATGTTATATAATGTACTTAAAAGTTACTTTTATTGGGTTGGACAAACCAAAGAATCAAACTACTCATCATCAATCAAACGAACAATTTTATTCTAAAAATTATTTTGAAAAATAAATTAATACTTTTTTACGACTGATAAAAGTAACTATTGATATTATCGAGGAATATTTTATACTTGTCAGTTCAGATATTGAAAATCGTTAAGTATTTTTCTGATAATGTGTTAGATGGCAAAGATCTGATTGAAAAATCAATCTTTATTAACTTTTTTTTTGGAAATTTCAGTTTCAAATTGATTTATATGTTTACTCTCAAATTCAGGAATTTAAAAAAAAAGTAATAATATGCAGACTTTTTTTGCAAAAAAAAAAAAAAAAAAAAATATATAAAAGAAATAATTTTAAAAATAGAATGTATTTTAAAAATTAGAATTGGACTAAAATGTAAGTAATTCAAGATATGTATGCATGTCAATTAAAGAACAACTAAAATAATATAAAAATATAACTAAATAATATAATGATAATACAAAAATAAATAATTATAATTTCTAATATGACAATGCTTATAAAAATCCAAAAAAATTATTGAACTTAAGATCATATTTATATAAAGGGAAAACTAAATAAATATTTTTTTATTTTTTATAGCATGCGTAAAATTCTCTAACAATCTCCAATAAGAATTTTTAGTTTGATAAAATTTTAATTTTAAAAACTCTGTTTTCATTAATACCACCGACAATTTAACCTAATTTTTTTAATTAAGTAATTTAGACTTCAAGAAGTCATTATTGTATTCAATCTAAAGTGCAATTAAAAATTGCGCAGAAATATTGTTTAGCTTATCAGCTGAATTAAAATATCCTTTTTGATTATAGTTTACAGAATCTATTTTTTTTAAATTGTTACCACAATAGTTCGTAACTATCGTTTAACTAACTAATAATATCTATTTTTTACTACGTAACTACGATCCACTGATACATTTTTACTTTCAGTCTTCCTTTTTTGCATGTCATTGTACTCAAATATGTAATTGGTAATTTTTGGAAAGAATTTTAGCATTTTCTGAAAAAGTAAAACAAGGAACATGATTCAGCTACAGATTTATAAAAGAAGCATTAGTTACTATTGTGGTAACAGTTAATTATTTCAAAAAGAATATATATATATTTATATATTCTTTTTTGTTTGACCTTAATTAGTTATTTTTATACTTGATTTAATATAATATATTATATCGCTTTTTAAATGTATATTATGTTTGGGATTTAAATTCTGTAACATATAATTTTTATATAGATAGCTTAATTGGCAACTTCCAAATGAATGTATTAATAATGTTGATGCCGTTATTTCATAATGAAATTATTTACAAATTTTTGCTAATATTAATAGCAAATATTATTATTAACCGCAGCTGTACTGCTGATACATTAATTATAATATGTTATTATAGTTTTATTATTTGCGGTTAATAATATAATATATTCTCGTATGTTTTATTGTATTTTCCATAACACAAATTGTTAGTCTAATTTCATATATTTTTTTACATTTTGAAATTTTAAATTTTAAAAATTTCTGATAGTTTTAATATTTTTTTAAAATAAACAAATTACGAAAAATCCATTCCCCCAAAAAAAAAAAAATCCAAACATAATTTCAGTAATTATTTCTTTGCAGAAAATTTCAGATTCAAGAAAAGGAAATTTTGCCTAGATTTCTTTTGAAATAATTTTTTTTAGCTTAATAATTCTTGGAATAATTTTGAATTTATTAAATTGGTTAAATAATTCAATTTTTAATTTATTAAATTAGTTAAATAATTCTTGGATTAATTCTTTTCTTATTTTTCTTTTTGAACTTACATAACTAAAATATTGAAAATAAAATTTTCTTTGAAAATTGAATGAGGAAAAATAAAGAATTTTAATTCTTTTTTTAATGAGTTTACTTTATAAATCTTGAGAAATAAATAAGGATATTTGTCAAAATATATGAATAATTTTATTGCATATCTTCAAAAACTGTAATTGTTTATTTTACAATTATAATAGTTTACTTTTTTCTGAGGATGTGTTAATAATTATAATTTATTTTGAATACAATAGACCTTTATTTCATTCAAGTCAGGAAGATACGAATATTTTATTTTTTTAAACAAATTTATTTTGCCACAAACCATTTTTTTCCGATACTTCTCCAACTTTACTAGGATTGCGATATATCTCTTTCCGAATCATTCAAATATCGTTATCTCACCTGAAATGAAAAATCGATCGTAAGTAAAAAAAAATAATCATGAATAAAAAGCAATAATAGAATTCCTTAGGCTAGAAAAAAGGAAACTGAAAAAAGAAGCCATGAACAAATAATTTACATTCTTAAATATAAAATTTTTTTGCTAATGGTTAAATCGAAATACTTATGAAAGCTATTATTAAAAATAAAATTCTCCATTTATTGGTTTTGATACAAATATAGATATTTAGTTTATTGAAATTAAATTATTTTAAAGTTAAGAAAATTAAAATTTTTAGGTAACATGGCAGTGTAATTTTCATTTATTTATTAAAAAAATTGATATTATAATTATAAAACAACATGATAAGTTTAAATGCAATTAAATTGTATCATTGGTTCAGGTCAACAACTATTATTATTGTAACTTTTGATAGTAAGTAAAGTAAATGCAGTGGTAAAAGTATAAAAATAAAAAAATATATAAATTGTTTGCATTAAAATACAACATATTTTTTACATTAAAAAAATATTTTTTAGTATCAAGACTTAGATTTACATTTAACGATCCGTTGCTATTTCAAAGGTCTTCCTTTTTACAAGCCCTTTTAATCAAATACGTAATTTTTTGGAAAGCATTTTAGCATTCTCTTGAAAAAAAATAAAACAGTTAAAACAACGAAAGAATTCAGCTTCAGCTTTTAAATATAGAAAGTTTAAATATTAAAAATATCATAATATATTATTATTGACAAATGGAAATTCAGATTATTTGTCAATAACGCCATAGTCTGGGTGAATTATTCTTGTCCTTAAACTATTTAATGGTCTATATAATAAATATTGTCCAAACATATTTCATTTTAAAATAGCTCCAAATAAAATTCTTCCTTGCTTTCGTAAGCTTATAGAACATTTTTAGGCAGTAATATATATAAAAAGTGAATAAAATTGCCCTTTACATGGTTACTTCAAATAATAAAATAGTACTTATTCAAGTAATGTAATATCATCAAATTCTTTATTGCTTTTTTGTTGTATTATCATGTAGGACCATAATGTTGTCCTGGTTAGGGGTCCCTGACGTTATCCGAAAATGAGGGCCAAGCAAATATAACTCCATTGCAAATGTTACTTTGGGCACCTTAACTCTTGAAAACGCTTCATGAATAACGTTAGTCTTCAGGACTATTCTAGAGAATTTGGCTTTTGCTTGAAGTGTTTTATAGTATGGTTTTGAAGCACTTTCCATGTCTTGCCATGAGATTTTAAACATTTGTATATCCAATGGTTATATGTACTCTTAGTGTGTTGATCAATTCCTTCTTCTTGAGACGTCAATATATTCGTCTTTCTATTTCAATTATTCTGAATGACAGTAACATCTGTTATTTTACATATAATAATAATAAAATGAGATCAATTAAAATAAAACCATGTTTCCTTCTTTCTTTAGTGATATTTGAAACGTTTTATCTAAATTATTTGAGTGTCTAGAAAGTCACACTACCCATTATGCTAATCTTGAGGCCATCTCAAATACGCCAAATCAGTTGTGACATTCATCTGCAGGAACATGCTCACTCTGTCGTAAAACGAAACATACGTTCTTCATACACTTTAAAAGGGATACTTGAGGATAATAGTTAACATATATTTAAATGCATTACATTGTAGTTTATATGTGTATTACATTTGTAGGAAAATCTCCTATTTAATTAAAATTATCAAAGTATATCTAATTCTTCAGATATAAATTAATTCAATTTATAATGGAAATTGTAAATTCTGACACCCACACAGGTTTATTAAGAGATCATGAATATTTCATATCAATTTTTTTCATAAGAATAATAAAAATATTTTTTGGGATTAACAGATAACAAATAGGTAATGAATAAGGATAAATGAGATTCGTATTCATATAACGTGGTATAAAATTAATTAATTTCAATTTCAATTTAGTAATTATTTATTCGTTTTTCAATTAGATACATTTTGTTTTCCTTTGCATTGAATATAAGTATAATAAGGTCAGTATAAATATAGTTCACATTTTTAATAAATACAAGATCACATTTTTACAGATGAGACAAAAAAATCTTTAATGAAAGAAGCAAATAATACATATTGGAAAATTTGAATATTTATTTTTTAACTTTCGTTTAGTTCATTATTTGCAAAAAGTAATTTACGTGACTATTCCTTTATTTCTGAGATTTGAAAATTAATTTAAAATTAAATGACATTTTCGAAATAAATAGTTACATTCTAAAAATATTTAACGGCAACATAGTAACTGTGTCTATTAATACTTAAAAAAACATTTCACAAATTTTTAGATACATAAATCAGCCTTTTACTTTAGTCATAAGGGTAATAATAATCGAATTAGGCACTTGGAAGTTTTTCAAATGATTGTAGAGCTTATCAAAATAATTTTTACGTAGATAGCTATATTTCAAATGATTCAGTTCAACACATTGCTTTCATTTATATCTTTATGTTTTTAATATTAATGTTACTTTTCATTCATATTCATAAGTAATGTGATTAAATATATAAAGCAAAGCTAATATTATAATTTACAAATTTCCATTATTGACAAAAATTGCATAACAAAAACATAAGAAAAATTACATGACATTTTTTTTAATTAATTTAAAAATACTTGTTTCAATAAAAAAAAGAACAATATATTAACGTTCTGATATATCAAATGTGGAATCGTGTTTCAATAAATGTGTCGTCAACAATCGTGTTTCAAAATATGGAATGACAACATAGTAACTGCGTTTATTTGTATTTAAAAAAAAAAACATTTCAAAAATTTGATACTTAAATGAACTTGTTACTTTCGTCATAAGGGCAATAATAATAGAATTAAACATTTGGAAGCTTAATTTTTTACGAATGTTTAAAGATTTTATCAAAATAATTATTACAGAAAACATATTATTCAATTCATTAACTTAATCTCATTGCTTTCTATTATAACTTTATGTTTTAATATTAATATTAATTTTAATTGATATTCATAATTATTGAGACAAAATAGTATATAACACAAAGCTGATATTATAATTCACAAATGTCCATTATAGACAAAAGTGATACAGTATACTTTATTAAATTAATTTAAAATAGATATTTCAATAAAAAAAACAATGCATTATCGTTCTGATATACCAAATGTGAAATCTTGTTTCAACAAATTCGAAAAAAATTATATTACCCCTAAGCAATTGTTAAGCATGTGGACACTAATTCATGGAACTCCAACACTTCTATATAATTGATTTAGACACAACACTCAACTCAAGTACTTAACCGCCATTTATTGTTTGGAAAATATGAAATACAAAGAATAATGAACCAACCCCTTATCACTGTTTAGTGATAGATATCATTAAAAATTTTACGATATTAAAAAAATTTTAGCTAAAATTTATCATAAACACTGAAATGATATTGAAAATATCATATGTTTTTGTTTTTAAAATTTTCATCAGTTGTATTGGCAATTATTTTGTTAAATAAGAGATGCATAGACTTATGAAGGCAGCAAGAGTCGCTAAATTAATTTACAAGGACTGCCAAATTCAATACATACACATTTATTAAAGAATTTGGTTCTGAATATTACGTTGGTTTATTGAAGAATTTTGTTTTATTTTGGTAATAACTAAAAGCAAAAATTATTACTCAAGTAGTTTCTGTTTATTGATTTTTAATAGTCATGGCTGTAAATGTTTGTTCTAAATATTAAGAGATCCAATTTTATTTTACTGTATACTGACTGCAATTTTAAAATCGAATTTGCGTTTTGGAAATATTATAAAATATGTTATGAATTTAAAAAAAAACCATTTTCAATGGTTAATTCCTTAATATCCAATCGAATTGAGGCTTTTGTATATCTAACAATTAAATAAATTATGTAGTTGGAAATCCTGCATCCAGGTTAGGATATAAAAATGTTTAATTTTATAATTGTTAGTAAATTAAAATAAAGAATAATATCAGCAGTTAACATTTAAAGGTATTATTTTAATAAAGGCCGATAATTCACCGTATTTAATAGTTCATCAAAACCTAAACGTCACCAAAAAATTTACATTTGACAAAGTGCATTGCATGTTGGCCGCCATCATTTTTTTTTTTTTTTGTTTTTTGTTTTTTTGTGTGTTAACAAACTTTTGTAATCATATTTTGGTAATCAAATTTTAAACACATTCCTCTGTAGTGTTGTAAAATTTTTTTAAACAATTTTTTTTAAATAATTTTTAGCATATTCATAAATATCAACATTTTTTCAGGAAAAAAATGATCTATGTAGATGTATGGCTATTATCGTTATACAAAATGAAAAAGCATAGCACATTTTATTAATAAAAGGATGGATTATGAAAGCAATCAAATTATTAATTAGATCAATATCAGGAAAATGGAGAATTATTATTAATTTATAATGAATCGAAATATACTTAATTAAAAAAAAAAAAACACATAATCAATATTCTGACATTTTAACAATCCTTTTACGATTGCTTATAAAAATTATCTAGATAAATTAAATACATAAAATAAATAAATAAAAATCAAATAAATAACTAAAATAGATTTTTAAGTTCCCAGCTTACGAACACACTCTTCATTCTTTTTTTTTTTTACTCACTTTATAAATCCTGGTGAGACCAAAATTTAAACCCCTTTTCTCTGAGGACACATATTTCAGCAAGCCAGACATGTTCCAACAAGCATTTCTTCTCACTTACCCAACTTGTCAAGTAAACTGCGACGAATGTTTTGACTTATGCAAGCTTAAATTAATCTTCCTCCGTCCTCTGCTAATGATCCAGGGAAAATGAGACAATTCTTCTGAGATCTGTGGTTCCTAAGAATTTTTTAGCTGTCTTAATTTCAAATATATATTAAATGAAAATGAAAAGATGAATAGTAAAATGGAAAATTATTATTTAAGAGAGTAACTTCATGAGGAAAATTAATGAACACGCATAAGATTTATATGAGAACATGTCTGAAATATCTAAGAGATTTTAATGATCCTTATCTAAAATTTAAAAGCAGGTTTAATGACAATGAATAAATTTTTCTTGATTTTATTTTATAAATTTTGTAAGCTGTTTTTTATGTTAGACTTTACAATAAATTTATAAATTGATTACAGTAAATACATTGACAGTACTTTGATATAAAATTTTTAGAAGAGTTGAAAAACTTGAGCAAAGATTTGAAATACTGCTTTCAAAAACTTTCTATCTGCATTGTTGATTTGGATATTTTTTTTAAAAATTGATATATTTTTTCTTAATGTAGTTATTTAAGCTAAAATGAGTAAATGTTTTATTAAATTCAACTAAATACGGATTATTTTAAACTAATATTTAAAATTATATTAAATTATATTAAACTTATAATAAATTATAATAATATTATTAAGTTAATATTAAGTTAGTACTTTTTAAATAAATTATTTATAATATCTAATAAAATTAATAAATTACTTAAAAAGTACTTTGAAATATTATTTAAATTTTTTACTTTAGCTTTATTTATTTCAGTTTTTATTCAAATATAAATTTTTATTTTTTATATAAATAGTTCTCATTAAATATTTTTTAAATATCAGACGGGCGTAAAACGGAATGTACTCCTGTAAGTAAGAACAATTTCGATAAAATAGCACCACTCTCCCCCAAAAATTAAATTTCCAAAAAAAAAATATTTTAAAAATTTAAAATAATAATTATATGTATTTATGCAAAATAAATATCAAAATTGTATTACATGAATCTTATTTTATAAAACCTAGTAATTGATGAAAAAGTCTACTAGAAATTTAAAAAAAAAAAAAAAACAGTATTTTAAACACATTGTCGAAGTATCACAAGAATACACGTTCTAGCAGAGATAACGTACATAATATGCGCAACCATGTAACTCCTGATATATGGAATGTATTTCGTTAATCTGCAATGTTTTAAAATAAACATAATCTTTTCTCCTTTATTTCCAAAATGTTCATGCATTGCACGTTCCTTAGACAAAAAACTGCTTAAGTGATATTTTTTGCAAACGACATTAACATCGGGTTACATTTAACCTAACGGGGTGCTGTCCGTCCTCATATTTCCAGAGGACGAATGACCAATCGGCGGAAAGGCATTTTCTTTTATCTCGATGCACAGCCCTCGTCAGGATGATGAATGGCTTTGTGTCCTTCCAGGACAAAGCTATCGTCCTGTCACGGATCCCTTTACTGAGCGATTGTTCCCCAAAAAGGATTTTTGCCAGTTTTATTACTCTATGAATGATTTCGTGGAAGAGAAACTGAATGTTTTGTTCAGATTGAATACATTTTTCGTTTTCTAAGAGAGCAGTAATATTTAACGGGTAGGTTTCCATGTTAAAATATTTGATGGATCTGACCAAATAGTGTCTTCAATATAAATAAATGAATTTTTAAATAAAAATTATGTTTTAAAAATTTTTTTTTTAAAATGCAAGCACAATAAATATTGTTTGCCTTTTTTTTTTCACTTTTTATTATTGACATTAAATTATTGAAAATTGACATTAAATTAAGAAGTATGTAAAAATTACTTTCCTTTTTTGAGAAATATTGTAAATATACACATTAAAAACGTCAAAAATTTGACATTAATGATAAATTTAATTTCAAAGAAAAACTTAGTATAAATTTTACTGTTATAATTTTACGTAAAGATGACTATTTAAATCGACAAACTCTTTAAACTTCATGTGTAAGAATTATTGCAGTAGCAATATATATGTAATCTACAATGTATGTAATAATAATGTATTATAGTTTTTATAAGTAAATTTTAATGACATACATGTATATAAAATTAACATAAATTTTAAAATGATGAAAAATCTATAATTTCTGTTTAAATAGATACATGTATAGACTACTTGTTTTAAGTATTGGCTTTATTTATTTTTCTATAACATGAGAAAAATATAATAAATAATATTACATAATATTAATTATATAAAATATAATTATACAAAAATTAATCTATTGTACAAAATTAATAATTAATACTTTTACAATTTTTTATTTTCTTGAGTATTTAAAAAGATTAATTACTTTTCAGATATTTATAATTACGGATATTTTCTCTTTTATTATTGTAAAGAATATGATAAACATAAAATAATTATTCTCTTTTGTCAGACTAAAAAAAAAATGTTTTTTTTATTCCAAAGTTTCATGTAATTCCATAGTTCTCGTAAAAAGTTATTCTTCAAAATATACATTGTTTTAATGTTTCTTTTGCAATTTATTTTCTAACAACATGAAATTCAATTTTATATTCCTTATTTGTAACTTTTATTTAGAAAATGTAACATTTTAACTCTTTAAGCAATGATACTAAAAAATTTTTAAATAATTTATTACCAAATTACATGTCAAGTATTACCGTAAATGCTTTATTATTTTTCTCAAGTATTTTTAGCTGCGCCCCATTTTTATGTGTTTTTTAATGTGTCAAATTCTTTTTTATCAGGCTTCTCAAAGAAAACTTTGTTTTTATTACTGACTGATAAAACAGGCATTATGGATAAAAATAAAAATAGCAAGCAAAGATAAATTTGAAGGACATATCAATGAAAAATCAATGTTTAATATGTAAAAAAAAATTATTTTTACAGGAATAAAAAAAAATATTAAACAAGCTTATGTTGATTTACTTTGTTTCATTTTTTTCTTTGAAAAAAAATGTCGATATAAGTGATATTTCTTTTTAATAGATGAAGATGTACCAATTTTATAACAAGTATAGGAAAACTAAAATTGACATATGCATGCATGTCAAAAGTTTGAAGTCTTTACAGAATTGAAAAAAAAACTATTATTATGTATTAAAACTTTGCTATGAGTATAGTAGTCGATAGTGTTATTACTTCATGTAGTTAAACACATAATAATAAATAATAATTAGATAATAATAATTATGATGATAATAATGATGAACCCTCGTATGATTTATTGAAATTTTAAGTTTTTTATTTAACTGCATTAATATGCATGTATTTTCAATACATTTAAAACATAATTAACGTCTCTTATTCATTATATTACTTTTTTTTTAACGAAATACAACATTTGTTAAGATTGTTAATTAAAATATTGTATCTTCTAATGATTAGTTTTCTACTGGTTTTTTTTTATTCTCTACTGAGCAATTTTCTAGAGAAATAAAAAAATTATGCATAAAATGTGTTTTATACTATGTTTTTTTAAACTAAAATTATTCTGAATTTTTATATTTGTCACAAAAGATATAATTAATTATATTTTTTAGATCTCGAAGATATTAATCAAAACAAGAATAAGTTTACTGAATTTATATATATTAATCACGGAAAATATAATTTGTTTTTTATGAAGAAATAAAAAAAAAAAAAAAATGTACTACAAACAATTTAATGGATTGATAATATAATAGAAATGCTCTTTAATTCAAAAAACTAAAATGTTTACAATAGAATAATATTGAAACAGAAGCTATATTTTTAGAATGTTTGGTGTAGGAACTTATTTTTATTATTACTACAACTATTATTAAATTGTTATGAGTTGCAAAACCATAGAGACATCTAAGAAAAAAGACAAGGCAGACATCAGAAAACAAAGACATCAGTTAAAGATCTTTCCATCCAACGACTTTGGATTGAAAGATGATAAAAACATCAGTGGCGATGCTAATGATGAAAATGACGGAAACGATATGGTGATAAAAATGTCAGAAAAGAGTATGGTGACCAACAATCATATTTTTGATGACTACTACTGAGGACCACTTCAAACTTACTTTTTGTTGTTCTAGATATCTCATTCCTATCAAAACCTAAAAAAATTTGTTTTGTTTGTAAAAAATTCAGTAAATAATTGAATCAAAAAATTGAATCGTTTAAATTCATAAATTAATCATAAAGTGAAGAAGAAGATCAAACAATAAACACCGTCACTCATCGAATATTTAGAATTAAAAAGTTTATGATCAGAAAAAATTAGTGTTTTTTTAGCTCTGTCTGTTTCTCACTTGTTTGTATCAAGAGTGAGAAATCACATAAAAACCACCACATTGGTCTTGTATCTAGGAGGTGTTACGCCTAATTGATCTCCCAAGTCCATAAGAAAACATATATAAATATTGAAATGTGTGCCTGTGTTCAAATTAATCATAAGTGAAGAAGAAGATGGATATTCCAGCTCCACTTAAGCTCATTGTTTTTGTTAATTATTTAGCATTTTAATTTTATCTTATCAGTGTCAATTATATTATTACCCCTGAATTTGTTGATACAAACTTGTTTTTTTCTGGTTGAGTTTAACTAAATATTTAATGAAATATTGAAGTGGATGTGCATAATGTAATGGATGAGCTGGAAAATGGAAGAAAAATTATTTTAAATTATAAATTTTTATGTATTTTTTCAGAAATGAAATTTTAATTTTTTGTGTAGTATCAAGTTTCAATGTTCTGCTTTCTTATGTATACTATGTGAAAGAAATGAGTGCAACATACGAATTATTAATGAAATAATTCTTCTTCAATGGCCCGACAGCCCTATGGTAGACCAAGGCCTTCTGCCTACTAGCAGATTCTAAATTGAATATTAATTTAAAAAAATACTTTGTCCAGTAAGTAATTTTATAGCATCCTTTTTATAACTATTGATATTCCATTGGTGAAAACTTTGAGCAATTTTTTCAATTTATAACAAAACTATCTAGCTAAACAAAATAAGTTTTGTTTTTACATTCGTTTGTGAAATATGTCAAATTAAATCAATAGGAGAAAGGTTGATACTATTTTCTATAAGAGCAGTATTTTTGACGGAAAGCTTTTTTTTTTGTATAACTTAAGATGAATGAAAATAAATGTATTCAAATTATGACAGTTGGAATTGACTTTTAAATGCCGACTTTTTATCTCATTTAGAATAATATTGTCGTCCGTTTAATTGAATGTCAAAAGGAATTTATACTAAAATTAAACCAATTAACTATCATTGATCAAAGGCAAGTATAATATATTAATTAATTGAATCTATGGCGTTCTTTTCTTTATAGTTTTCAGAGTTTTTTCTGTAAAAGTCATAATTATAGTACAAAATATTACTACAAGTGTTCTACTTCCCGTCGGATTGAAGGCGATAGTCAAAATTTATAAAAGTTTCTATTAAAAAAAAAACAGAAAGAATTTCTGTAAAAACTAATAAATTTTAAAACGATTTTATTGGAACTAATTTAAAAGATGTGAATCAACAAATTTGCTTAAAAAAATTAACTCTTATTTATATACCAGTGACATCTTTGAACAAAGATGATTTTTATACATAAACTTCTGCTGAAAGAGAATATAAATAAACGAATATATATTTGGGATGCTCTAGTTATGGTAAAATAGAGAAGAATAATCATCTTTTAAATAAAGACATCTGAAATAGGAATGGACATAAAACAAAATATAAATAGAACCATCATGGAAATATTGAATTAAATATTATATAAAGTCGTAAACATACATGATTTCCTTAGTAAAAGTAACAATTTTTATGAGACAGAATAGAAGGCATTTTTAAACGGAAAAAACTGCTTCTAAAATTCAGAAACTACTGTTCATTGTACACCATTTTATAACATAATCAATACAATAAATGGGTGACTGTACACAATTCCGAATCGTGGTGTGATAAAATATCTTTCAAAATCAAAAGGTCTTGCAACCCATTTATTTTCTGGGCTCAGTTTCATTTGGGAGTAACAAATTCTTGGATGGAAGTCAACTCTCCGTTTTTGGTGTATTTCTTTTCGGTTCTACTTTACCATGAAACTTCAATAAAGTTTTCATTCAATTCTTTGTTTCACTTAGAAATAAGATCATTTTAAAAGGAAGCACAGCATGAAAAAAAAAAGGAAATTCCACGTCCTTATTTTTTTTTTTATACCATTTATTTTTCTTTTGTGAAACAATTTCTGGAGGAAAAGATTGAGATTGAAAAGAGGAAGAAATTGGGGCTCTACAATCCAGATTCGAACCCTTTTGAGGCAGATTATCAGGTAGTTCAAAAAATATATGTTTCTGTAGTAATGCATGTAAATGCCTTCTATTTAAACTGCGTGAAGGGATGTATAGCAGATGGATCTAAAATAAATGTAAATTTGTCACCATCTATAAAAAGAAAAATGCTTTATACATATATTTATTTAGATATAGTTTTGTTGATGGCTGTTTTTAAGGTATGATAAATCCCATAGATCTGCAGTAACAAATCAAAATGATAGAAAATAATGCAATAGCATTCATTTCCAAAACGGCCTTTCATTTAGTGAAATGATTTACATTTTTGTTTAAACATAAAAAGTTAAATAATGTCTTTAAGAATTTATTTTGCCACTCTTTTTATATGTATTATATACTGATCAAAGTCTTAATCTTAAATATTTTTCATACAAAAAGAAAAAAAAGTTTTGTTCTAATTTTTTGATTTTATTATTATTAAGTGAATGCGTCATTAACTTGAAAACATCAATGATGGCCCTTAAGAAAAACTCAATTGTTTCAATTTGAAAAATAATTTGTTTATAAAAATGTGCAATATGATATATTAAAATTTATATAATTTGAGATAAATTAAATATTTTAAATAATTTTCTGAATGGAATTGTAAATATATTTTAAAAGAATATATTTTAAAGAATTGTGGAAAATTAGGTTGTTGTCTACTTTTGTTTAAATAATTCTATAATTGTTTGTAAATAACCTATGATATTTATAACCTATGATATAATAAATTGGTTCGCAACCTATAACCTATGATATCATAATAAATTGGTTCGCAAACGTACAAAAATAATTAAATATTAATGCAGATGTATAATTCTTAATCAATTGCGCAGTTTAGAGTTTTCAAACTATTAACTAAAGTTAAATAACGGTTCTTACTTTTAAAAGTCAACAAATCAACATTTTAAGAATTTAAAACTATTGGTTAAACTTTATGAATGATAATGGCATTCAAGGGACCAGCATGGATTAATATGCATGAAATATTACAACTTTCTTAACTTTCTCCAAACAGAAGCAGAACGTTTGTTGTTTACTTAAGATAAGTAATTATATGGACTTCAAAATTATCTCGCAGTTGCGTGGGTTTTAAAATAACTACTAAAAGTGAAATGATTTGTCAATACACCAAAAGTCCAATAACTGAAATGCAAACTTATAATTTTACATAAAAAACCCGAAAGAATATGTCAGATCATATATCTGTCTTTTAGACCTTCATATATAACGTAAGTACTTTAAAAAATACCCTTCAACAATAATATTCAATCCAACTTTTAAATAATTATTTTCCTTTAAAACTCACAGCATTATTAAGCATCCATTTGAAGTCCCAATCCTCTTCAATTAAAAAATAATCTCAGTATAATCCAATGAATCCTGAATTTTCTTTATGAAAATGTAATGTAAGTTAGAATGGTCAAGCGGAATGTGTTTGTTATCATTGCTTTCTGAAATCTGGAGACGGTGGTGATTGTTACGATGTACTTGAGAATCTCCAATTGAAAATATAACTGTTGCACCCTGTCAAATTTTCAAACATTAAATTCCATCCAACAGGCCCTATTTCCCTCATACCTATTAATGAGTTGTTCATGATATAAAACTAGTAGAATAAAATGCTTTGGTTATACAAAAATACCTATTTTAAACATGAATAGTAGCAGCCAAGTTAGAAAATAGTTGCAAGAGGTAACACGTAAAAAGCAAATAGCTGCTGTACTTCCAATGGTGTTAAGACCACACCAATTCAAAACAAGCTGTCAAGAATGACTCGATCAAAGTCTGTATGAAACGACATCACCCAATTTCTATAAAAAATATCCAAATATTTTGCAAAATGGAAATCGAATTATAGCATTTATACATTACATATTAAGGACAATATTCAATAAATAAACTCTCTGTGGAATTTTCCAACAGACGTTTTATAATACTTAAAAAATTCAATTAACCTCTTTAGGCTTTATTTGAAATAATTAATTAACTTAATGGGTTCCATATACTTTGAAGTCGAATTAGAAATATGAATCTATTAATGTGTCATAATTAGTTTACATAAACCATAGAATATTATTCCATTACCAATGTTTTCAGTAAATAGTTCTTAATAACTAGATAAAATATTTGTGAGTCGCTAATTAATTGTTTTCGTTTAAGTTCATTACAGGAAATTTAATACTAAGTAGCTCTTTAACTTCTGCATTATATATTTTTATGAATGATGTAATTACATTAGATACAAAAAAAGGGGTGTTTTGTCCACTTTATTCATTAACTTTCAAGAGCAATTTTAAAAATAAGTGGCGATATTCAATTTAGAACGATTAAAGAAGCACTTTTAATGAATGCTTTTAACTACTGAATCTGAATTAATTTGCCAAACGCATGAGTAATGAAACTAGTTTTTTTTGGGAAAATTTTCGAATATTGATTCAAAAGTTTAAAATATTCAAGGGATTTTCGAATTCGGACCTGAATTTAATTAGAAGTATAAAAATAAGTAAGTAAAGCCTGTAAGTAAAGTTAGATGCTTAACTTTTAAAAAATATTGAATTCTAAATTTTGAATTATGACTTTTTAAATATTTTATAAATTATTATTTCTTTAATTTATAGAAAGAAGACAAATATTTAATCTTTTTTTTTTTATAAAAATTTCCATTCGGATGCATACACCATTTCTGACATTCTATGTTGAATTCGATAATTGAATATAGCAATAAGCATAATAAACTATAAATAAGGCATAAAGGTTTTATTTTTATAAGTGCACATATGAATTAAAAATGAACTTTTATAAATTTAAATACAAAAAGGAATTTCACATTATATGCGCATGAAATGTACCTCATAAATCAGTGCAATTGTAAATTTTTCTTCACTCTTTTTGCATTAAAATATTTTCCTTGGCCTATATTTCTGATACTTGTTAAAGTTATTGTTTTAAGATAATGCTCATCATTCTCACGCTTTGACACATTATTGTGATTTTTATCCTGGTCTCCTTTCTAATAGTAAAGGGGAAATTACAAATTTCATAAGAACATTTCAGGATCATACTATGAACTACAACGCTAATAAGTGATGCATTTAGCAAACCCATTAACTACTACTTCTCATTACAAGACCTGTTGATCGTAACATACAGGAAATAATAGTTAAACATGTTAACTAATAAGTCCAAACTATTCATTACAAATTTTTATGTATCAATTTATTAGTATTTTAATTAAAATAATAATGATAATTAAAAATTTTGGCTTTTTAAAAACATAATAATAATATATATTCCATCTGGAAGATGAAATATTTCCACTGTAAAGGAACTGTCGCAATTTTATGATGATATAAATAATTATGCTATTTTGCTTGAAGCTACAGCAAACTATCAGTAGCTATTAACAGAAAATCATTAAATCAAGGGCATCTTTTTTATGCGAGCGAATTTACTCATTAGAATGCAAGATTTATTTGAGCAATAATTTTATGAAAACGGCTTATGTTTGATTCTGACCCGTTCTTTTTATATATAAAGGGCATTTTTTATGTCACACAGACATAACTTTTTTTTAACAGAAATTTTATTTGCTTATTCCCATTTGTGAAGATTGGTTAGTAAAGGACTGAATGAATAATTTGATTACGGAGTTGACTGAGTTTTCGATTGTTATATGTCAACAATGGGGAACCTTTTCAGTACAGAAAATTAGATCAGAAGCCGATTGGGGTCGATGTGCAAACATCAATTAAATCGAGTTATTGAATTATCTGGTAGAAGAATAAATCAGAAGTTATACTGATCGTAAATGTTTATGAATCGAGGTTAAAGGAAATAAAGACTAAAAATTTATGTTTCGTAAATGGAAAATTTACTAAACATGTCATCTTTTAAATGAAATATTTATTATATTTATTTATTTACTTTATTGCTTTATTAATTCGAGAGAAAGAATATTTTAATTTCTAAAGGACGGAATGTTTTCCTGCTACAATGAAAATTATATTTACATATTAATTAGTATATTTTTATCAAAAGAAATATAATTATTTTAAGAAAACTAGTAATATAAAAACAAATTTTTAATTCAATTCCTAACTACATTGCGGAAAATGCTTTATAAATAAAGTTGAAATTTTCCTCTTACATCTGACGCCATCTATTGGTAGATACATGTAACTTAAATCTAAAAAAAACA
The DNA here is from genome assembly GCA_021605095.1 of Caerostris extrusa. Lineage (NCBI taxonomy): Eukaryota > Metazoa > Arthropoda > Arachnida > Araneae > Araneidae > Caerostris > Caerostris extrusa. The sequence goes on from BPLR01015921.1 coordinate 39,351, forward strand.
TAAATTAATTAATTAAAATTTAATTAATGAATTAATATTTGAAAAAACTGTTTTAACATCCAGTGTCATCCACTACAAGTTGTATATATGTGTTTGAACTTGAGTGGGTGAATAAAAATATTTTATTAACGATTGAAATTTGAATAAGATATATATAGGGAGAGTGTGAACTAATAGTAGGAATTGAAAAAAATAGTTATATTTTATAAGCCAGCTCTGGTGACCTCTTACTATAACATCTGCAAACAAAGCCCTTCAACAGCTAGAATCTTGAGATAATGTGTCAATAAAAGTAATTGCTATATGAACCAGAGAAATGTATATCGGAGAATACGATGCCACCAAGTGGTTAGCTTCTATTCCAAGAAAGAAAAATTTTGTCACTATTGAGTGTGAAGGGACGTAATGTAGGCTTCTAGAAAATATCTAATAGAAATATCTCTAGTTAATTAATTTCAGTTGACTAAAAAGGCGTATGATGAAAACTTATGGTATGCATATAATTATGCAAAAATAATATTCATACAATATGATATTCTTAAAATTTTTTTAAAAAATATACCAACACTTTTTAATGGATAATTCAGCAAGTAATTAATGGAAACAGTAAGGTAGTTTCTAAAATTAAATTTATGTTTTTGGTATTTAGAAGTACATCATCAAACAACATCATGCTATATGAAAAGCCCATTACAATAGTTAATTCAACTAGTTATGAATCATTTTTAAAATAATACATAATATGCTAAGCAAGCATTATTATTAAGATAGTAAGAATTTTTTTAAGTAAATTATTTATATCTAATAACATTAATAAATTACTTAAAAAGTACTTTGAAATTTTAAAATTATTTATTTAATTATTTAATTCAGTTATTATTCAAAAAAATTTATTTATTATACAATTAATTTTTCATTAATTTTTAAAAATACACACATAAATACCAAATAATTCTAAAATACCCACATAACGTATATAAGTAAGACTAATTTTGATTTAATAACCTATTATTACCCTTCCACCCTACCCCCCCCAGAAAAAAACCAAATTATTTTTTAAATTAAAAATTATATACATTTATACAAAATTAAAATCCAAATTGTGTTACATTGATCTTATTTTATAAAAAATTATCAAAGAAAAAAGGCTTAATAGAAATTTAAACAAAAAAAAAAAATTATAAACTGCATTATAAACACTGTCTATCACAAGAATTCACCATCTTACAGAGATAAGGTACATAATCACAATATGCAACTACGTAGCTCCTCATATATGGATGCATTTCTTTAATGCGCATTGTTTAAAATAATCGTAATCTTTTTCCTTTATTTTCAACATATTCATGCATTACGTTCCTTCGACAGTCAAACTGCTTCAAAGTGATACTTTCGAAAACGACATTAACATCGGATTACATTTAACCTCAACAGGGTGCTGTCCGTCCTCATATTTCCAGAGGACGAATGACCAATCGGCGGAAGGCGTTTTCTTTTATCTCGGATACACAGCCCTCGTCGCGAGGATGAATGGCTTTGTGTCCTTCCAGGACAAAGCCATCGTCCTGTCACGGATCCCTTTACTGAGCGATTGTTCCCCAAAGAGGATTTTTGCCAAAGTTTTATTACGCTAGGAATGATTCCGTAGAAGCGAAACTGAATGCTTTGTTCAGATTGAATACATTTTTACTTTTCTAAGAGACCAGTAATATATAATACGGATGTTTCCATCTTAAAATATAGTATGATGGATATGACCAGATATTGTCCTTAATATAAATAAATAAATTGTTAAATAAAAATTATGCTTTAAAAGGTTTTTAGAATCCAAATACAATAAATGCTATTTGCATTTTTCTTCAATTTTTATTATTGATATTAAATCCTGCATTTAATTTATTTTTTTATTTCGGTAGTAATTGAGTACTACTTTTGGTTTTTGAGAAATATTTTAAATATACACATTAATTAACATCAAAATTTGATATTATTGATAAATTTAATCTCAAAGACTCTCCCTGATTTACGAAACTTAGTATACATTTTCTTATAATTCTACGGGAAAATGACTATTTAAATAGGCAAAAACTCATCAAACTTCATGTGTTAGAAATATTTCATTAGTAAAAAAAAAATATGTAATCAACATAATATGAACGCAACAGTAACATGTTCAATACTATTGGTTGAGTACAGAAGTATAATCATTCATATTATAGTTTTTATATGTAAATTTTAATGACATGTATGTATATAAATTTTAAATTTTAGAATGGAAGAGAAATCTGTAATTACTGTTATTTAAATAGAAACTACAGATTTTTCATCATTTTTCATTATCTATTTAAGATAATATTTTAGGACTATGTGTTTTAAGTATTGGCTTTAGTCAACAAAACTTTATTTATTTAATAATTTTACTATTTTTTATTTTCTTTTTCCTATTGTTTCCTATTTTCAGTCTAAAAATGTTTCTTATTCCATAATTCTATGTAATTCCATAGTTCAACTGTTCATGTATAAAGTTATTCTTCTAAAGTATACATTGTTTTAATGCGTTTAATTTCTAATAACAGAAAATTCATTTTTATATTGTCAGTGTGTAACTTTTATTTAAAAGTAAGTGTAACAAATATTTTAACCCTTTTAAGCAACAACACTAAAAGATTTTTAAATACTTTATTACTAAATTACATGTCAAGTATCACCATAAATGCCTTATTTTTTTCTCAAATAATTTCAGCTGTGCGTCCTTTTTTTTATGGTTTATTTTAATATGTCAAATTCTTTTCCATTATGCTTCTCAAAAGAAAACTTTGTTTTTTACTAAAAACTGATAAAACAGGTGTTATGGATAAAAAGTGTTCTGACTAGGAATAAAAAAAAGCAAAGTTAATAGATAAAAAGATAAATTTGAAGGACATCCCTATGAAAAATCAATGTTTAATATGTAAAAAAATATTATTATAGAAAAAAAATTACTAAGCAGGCTTATGTTGATTTATTTGTTACATTTTTTTTTCTTTTAAAAATATGTCAATATAAGTGATATTTCTTTTAATAAATGGAGAAGTACCAAATTCTAGAACAAGTATAGGAAAATTAAAATTGACATGTGCATGTATGACAAAAATTGAAGAAAAACTTGATTGTTTTGACGTGTTTACAGGATTGAAAAAAAGAACTATTACTATGAATTATACCTTACTATGAGTAACTTCTTGCAGTTAAACACATAATTAATTAATAATAATTATGCTGATATTAATGATGAACTTTTTAATGCGAACAACTATAGTAAATTTTTTTCAACTCGTATGATTTATTGAAATTTTAAGTTTTTTATTTAACTGCATTAATATGCATGTATTTTTAATACCTTTAAAAACATAATTAACGTCTCTCATTCATTATATTACTTTTTTTTTAACGAAATACAACATTTGTTAAGATTGTTAATTAAAATATTGTATCTTCTAATGATTAGTTTTCTACCGTTTTTTTCTTCTCGACTAAGTAATTTTCCAGAGAAATAAAAAACAAATTTTTGCTTTTAAAATGAATTTTTTTATACTAAAATTATTCCACATTTTTATATTTGTCACAAAAGATATAAATAATTATATTTTTTTAGATCTAGGAGATATTAATGAAAATAAGAATAAGCTTATTGAAAATATATATATATATATAGTGTATATATTTATATTAATCACAAAAAAAATATAATTTTTTCTTATTAAAAGAAATAATGGACTAATAATTGAATAGATATGTTCTTTAATTTCAAAAAAATAAGAAGTTTTATTATAGAATGATATTGCTACAGAAGTTTTTTTTTTTTAGAATAGGTGTTGTATGAATTTAATTTTATTATTACGACAACTATTATCAAATTGCTATGCGTTACAAAGCCACAGAGACAAATAACAAAGACATCAGAAAGTCACTGACGACGAGGAAGTAAAAGATGATGAAGACATCATTGGCGATGCTGATGATAAAAATGACGGAGACTGGGATGATGACAAAAATAACAAAGACGATGTTTGTGATAAAATACAGAAAAGAGTATGAGGGCCAATGATCATGCTTCAATGACTACTACTGAGGAAAACTTCAAAACTTATTTTTTTGTTCTAGATACCTTTAAATTGTTCATTTACTTAATAAATTTTTTCAGAAAATACTTAAAACTAAATTCATTATATGTAATCAATTCATTTGGTTTATTAAAAACAATTATTTGTTATGCATCATTAGAATACTTAGATGTAGTATAGATCTTAGATGTTTATTTTTTTAGTAAATTGGTTGTTGAATCAAAAAACATTCGAAAAAGTGCCTTAACTTCTAAATTGAACCTTGAGGATAAATCTTCTAAATGTTCCTGACCAAAAATAATATTATTGACTGATATAAGAAAGCGGTACATAACCAATTTCTGTTATTCTAACGTTCTAAAAAATTTTATATTATTTTAAAAATGGCACTGACACTTGCAGTGCACTTGTTTGGGATATTTGAAGAATTAAAAATGTTGTGTATTCAGGGAAATTAAAGTTTTTTAACTTGGTCATCTTCAATAAAATGCTTTCCTGTATTGATTCCTCTACGTGTTTCTTGTCAAGTTTAAATTACTTTTCCTGACGATTCACAAGAAACTTTTTGTTGCTCATTTTTGAATGAATGATTGACTCAAAAATCATTGACTTTTTGCAAATTTTTTTTTTTTTATTTCCAATGGCAAAGCAAGTACAAGAAGAATAAAAATAGTAATAATAACAAAAATAACAAGGGGAAAAAATACAAAAGAATAAACGTCCAAAAAATGCAAAGATGACCGAAGTCATTGTCTTAAGAGTTCTCTCGCACGCCAGTAAAGCGTTGTCTCCGAGTCACCGTCAAGTACCGCACATCGTTGGAGGTGGTCTCTGTTCATTGGGTCTTTGCACCTTTTTTTTTATATTTCGGGAATTGAACTTTCCTGTCCCTAATATAATGAGGAGCATGTATAAATATTAATATGTGACGGTGGGGGCTGAAATTCATAAATTAATCATACGTAGGAAAGTAAACTCACACACACACTAGCACTATCGTACAAAAATAGCTGATCTAGCTCGGTCTGTTTCCCACTCTTTTTTCAAGAGTCAAATCACATACCACCACACAGGTCTTGTATCTTGGAGGTGTTGGCTTAATCTCCCAAAGCTCATAATATAAGTGGAATGTGTGCATGTTTTCAAATTTATGGATGTTTCCACTTAGGCTTAATTATTTTGTTAATTATTTAGTATTTCAATTTTTTCTTATCAGTATCAATTATATTATTGCATATGAATTTGTTGATAAAATCATGGTTTATCATGGGTTAGTGCTATTAAATATGATGGGAAAGTGAAAAAGGTTTATTTTAAATTATTGTTTTTTGATGCATTTTTTCAGAAATGAATTGTTTTTAATTTGTATGTGCAATATTAGTTTAAATATTCAGTTTTCTTACGTATATATGAAACAAATTAGTGCAATTTAAAAATTATTAATGAAATAATTCTTCTTCTTCAATAGTACAACAGCCTCATGGTGAGCCAAGGCCTTCTGCCTACTGTCAGATTCCAAAACATAAGATGTTGCTTTTCTTTTTTTTTATGGAGTACAGTTATCAGCGCTACGCCCAACAGTCATATTAGTCCGAGACCTACGGTTTAAAGTGGATTCCAAACTATTACAAACGTCCATGGCACCGCCGAGACTCGAACCCGAATCCTGTGTTACCGAGGGCCAGAGAGCTAATCACTCGGCCTTCAATCCCCAATGAAAATGAATATATGAAATTTCTCCATCAGATACCTTTTATTATTTATAATTAAATATATTCTTTTACTAGTATGCCTATTCAGTTATTATAAACGGTTACTTTTTAGTTTGTTGATTTGAAGGAGAAAAATTACGGCGCGCGCCTGATCAGCAGTGAATATTTTTCCTTTGAATGATGTAAACTTTTCTTTTCACAAATAAGCTGAACTGCTATGAAGTAATAGATGGCGATATTCGTAGACGTATATGAGTACAGGCTACGAAATGAAGTGATGCAAAATAAACGAATTGATGTCAATTAAATAAAACAATCAAAGACCTCGGTAAGTCGGTGTTGTCGACCCAGAAGATGATGATAAAAAGAAGGAGGCGATGATGATAATAAAAATGACTGCAATTCTAAAGATAAAAATGGTGGAGACAATGATGATGATGAAAATAACAGAGATGTTGATAGGGATAAAAGCGACAGAGTTGAAAAATCATCACATTTCAACGACTTGTACTAAAGATAGTAAAACCAAGGAGTCCCGAATGTGGAATCAGAAGTTAATAGAATTCCTGTTAGGTGATTCAGAATTGTCTTACTACAAACACGATGAACTGAATTGAAGTAGTAGATGATGATATATGCAAATGGTTATTATCATACATGGAAATGTGTATTTTGGTGTTTTGTTAAAATGCGTTGATTTTTGCGTATTAAACTTATTTCGAATTTTTATATGTGATACATAATTAATAATTACCTATATTCTTTAGATCTCAAAGATATTAATAATAATGCTTTGCAAGACCATAGAGATGCATAAACAAAACACGTCAGAATGTTATGTAAGACGCTCGGACATTCTGACCCCCACTTCATTTCGTTTCAGTATGTTTCAGGAAAGGCAATACTGCAGCATCTATCAGGACAAATATTCACTACTGACGACCAGTATCCTGGTTGTTATGACAGTTCCTAATTGTTGTCATAGTACGATTCTTGACCATCATCCTCAAAAGTGCTATTTTTATTACCATCATCATATTAGTTATTTTAATTAATTTTAAAATTTTTGTTTTGAATTAAATTCTATGCTCCTTCATCAACTGCAGATAACTAACACGCAAGTGTTGTAAATTGAATTTTAATTAAAAATTAATTTTTGGACAACAAGCAATTTTATAGCACAACTATTGAAAGTTGGGGATATATTTTATAGCATCCATTTTTAACGAATTTAACTAACTAAACAAAACTACAAAAAAATTAGTTTTGTCCTATTCCGTTCAAGGATATCAAATTAAATCGATAGGTAAAATTTTAAAAACTGTTTTCTATGAATTTTTTAATAAAAAATTGAAAAAAAAAAAAATATGTTCAATTTATGACAGTTGGATTTGACTTTTGACTGTTGACTTTTTCATCTCATTTAAAATACTATTGCCATCTGTTTATTTCACAGTCAAAATGAATTCATACTGAAATTAAACAAATTAACTATAATTGATTAAAGGCAAGAATAATATATTATTTTGAATCTATAACGTGATTTTCTTACAAGTTTAAGAGTTTGTTCTGATAAAATCATAATAATAATACATAATATTTCAACGAGTGTTCGACATTTCGCCAGATTTACAGTGTTCGTTAAAATTTAGAAAGTTACTATAAAAAAAAACAGAAATAAACAGTTTCTGTAAAACTTATACATTTTTAAATGTTTTTATTGGAGCTTAATTAAAAGAAGTGAATCAACAAATTTGCTTTAAAAATTGAGTGCTATTTATATTACTTTTAAATATATCCTATTCACATCTTTGAACAAATATGACATTTATATCTAAAACTCCTATAGACAACGTAAATAAACGAATGCATATTTGGGATGCTCTAGTCATGGTAAAATAGAGAGGAATAAACATCCTTTAAATAAAGACATCTGAAATAGGAATGGACATAAAATAAAATGAACTTTTAGCACTATTATGAAAATATTGAATTAAACATCATAAAAAGTCGTAAACACAGATGATTTCCCTTAGTAAAAGTCAAATTTTTATGAGAAGGAATAGAATTTATTTATTGAACACACAAAAAAAAAATTGCTTCTAAAATTCAGAAACTGCTGTTCAATGTATACCATTTTACAATATAATCAATTCAATAAATGGGTGACTCTACACCATGCCGAATCGTAGTGTGATAAAATATCTTTTAAAAATCAAAAGAACTCTTGCAACTCATTTATTTTCTGGACTCAATTTCATTTGGGAGTAAGAATTTCTTGGATGAAAGTCAACTCTCTGTTTTTACACTATTTTTCGGTTCTGCTTTGCCATGAAACTTCAATAAAATTTTCATTCAATTCTTTGTTCCACATAGAAATAATGATCATTTTAAAAAGGAAGTACAGCCCCATGAAAAAGGAAATTCCACGTCCTTATTTTTTATCCTCTTTTATCTTTTTTTTTTGTGAACCAATTTCTGGAGGAAAAGATTGAGATGGAAAAGATAAAGAAATTGGCCTCTGCAATCCAGATTCGAACGCTTTTGAGGCAGAAAATCAGGTAGTTTAGGAAAATATCTGTTTTTGTAGTAATATATGTAAATGCCTTCTATTTAAACTGCGTGAAAGGATGTATAGATATATAGGATAAAATAAATGTAGATTTCCACCATCTATAAAAGAAAATGCTTTTACGTGTATTTATTTAAATATAGTTTTATTGATGGCTGTTTTTAAGGGACGAGAAATCAAATTGATCATCAGTAACAAATCAAAATGGATGGATAGTAATGCAATAACATTCATTTCCAAAAAGCATTTCATATAGTGAAAGGATTTACATTTTTCTAAACATGAAAAGGTAAATAATGACTTTAAGAATTTATTTTGTCAATCTTTTAGATGTATTATATATTCGATCAAAGTCATATCTCTTAAATATTTTTCATGGAAGAAACAAATAAGTTTTATTATAAATCTGACTTATTATAAATCCTTATTATAAATCTGAGTCATTGACTTGAATAAACATGAATGATGACCCTTAAGAAAAACTAAATTTTTCATTTTAAAATGAATCAGTCAATACTGATTTGTTTATAAAAACGTGCAATATGAGATATTAAACTTTAAATAATTTTATGAGATAAATTAAATATTTTAAATCATTTTTTGAAAAGAATTGTAATTATATTTTGAAAGAATATATTTAAAAGAATTGTGAAAAATTTGAAAACTTTACGACTTTTTGTTTTAATTCCATAATTGTTTGTAACGGGATTGAAAGCCCGAGTGGCTAGAGCTCTGGCGCTCGGTACCACAGGATTCGGGTTCGTGTCCCGGCGGTGCCATGGATTTTTGTAGTGGTTCGGAATCCTCTTTAAACCGTAGGTCCCGTTCTAACATGTAGAGCGTTGTGGAGGTATTATTACTCCGCGTATGTAGCTTATCTTCAAGATACACGTACCTCCTGGGCAGTGCTAATAAGTGAGTAACATCTGAGCAGCGCTTGCCTTAAGGCATCCAAGACAATTGTTTAAGTGTTTGCCAGCTGCATTAGAACAAAAAAATATTTGCTTGTAATTAATCTAGGCATTTATTCTATCATAATAAATTGGAACGCAATTATTTAAAAGTATTCATTAATTCTTAATTAATTGCTCAGTTTAGAGTTTTAAATCTATTAACCAAAGTTAAATATCGATTCTTACTTTGAAAAGTCAATAAATCAACAATCTAAGAATTTAAAACTAATAATTAAGCATTATGAATGATAATGTCATTCAAAGGACCAGTATGGATTAATATGCATGAAAAATTTCAATTTTCTTAACTTTAACTTTCTCCAAGCAGAAGCAGAACTTTTTGTTTACTTAAGATAAGTAATTATACGGGCTTCAAAATTCTCTCACAGATGCTTGTGTTTTAAAATAACTTCGACAAGTGAAATGATTTTTCAAACACGAAAAATCCAATAACTGAAACACTGAACACTGATTATACATGAAAAGCCCCTAAAAAATATGTCAGATCAGATGTTTTGTTCTCAGACTTTCTGTCATGTGCATTAAAAAAGTACAGGATAGCAATAATATTTATTCTTACATTTAAAAATTATTTTCCTTTAAATCTCAGAAAATTATTAAACATCCATTAGAAGTCACATTCCTCTTCAATAAAAAATATTTCAGCATAATCCAATGAATTCTGAATCTTCGCTAACGTAGGTTAGAATGCACGAGCAGCGTGTGTTGTAATCATTGCTTTCTGAAACAAGGAGTATTGGTGGAAATTGTTGTCATGTATTTAAAGATCTTTCTTTGAAAATATGGCTATTTTGAAGGCATCTTTCAGACTTTCACCATTTCGATTTCAAACAATAAATAGTTTTCCTTAAAGTTCCATCCAACTGGCACCATACCTATCTTTGATTTGTTTGTGATACACCCTAATAGAACGAAATTCTCTGTTATGCAAAAATAAATATTTTATAGGTGATCAATTGAAAACCAAGCCAGAAACTAGTTGCAAGTGGATACAGCAAAATGCTACTCTACCTTCTATGGTCTTCAGACCACAATTCATAATGGGCTGGCAGGAATGGCTGGAGCAAAGGATTTTAAAGGTATACGAAACGACATCAATCAATTTCTATAAAAACATTCCATAGCATTTTCAGTATCAAGAAAACATGTCAGCAACAAATTTGCCGTTCATGGGTTTTAAGAACCAGCTAAAAAGTTATATTTGGAACAAATAGTAATATTGTGCAAATTGGTGTACAAAGCAAACGAAATAGGCTTTGGATCCATGTGAAAGCAATTGGGCAAAAATGAGAGCTAATTGCAATTATCCCTTTATCACAGGAGTATATATAAACTCGAGAAGTTATTGTAAACATACAATTATGAGATTTATTGATAATTAGATGATAATAAATTTGATAAACTTTCGCTAGGAAAGTGAATTAATAAGCTGGTGACATTACCCCGCCCCCTATTGTTTGCTGCTTCGTTTGCATTTCTCCCTCCTGAGCCTACTAAAGAATAATTTCGTCCGTGTACCGTTCTCCATTGTACAAAGTGGCCATTTGATTAGAGTCACTGTGACCGTGTAGCGTGTTAAATTAACTAATACATTATTTTATGATGACTTAGAGGCAATTATACATCTAGTAAAAAAACCAGATGATATTATATTTATATATAACATCATCTGGTCCTGCATCAATATATATAATATCATCACCTGCTGATATTATATATTTCTATATAATATCAGCAGGTAAGGACCGTGTTTCATCAGAGGAATAATTCATGGATTATTGTGTACCAGTTAGTTTATGATATTAATTAACTGATACAAAATAATATATGTAACAGAATATTAAATAATAAAATAATGTACACTATTTTGGATATATGCTTCACAATCGTCTAACTAACGGGTAGACAGTAATATTGACTCTCATGTAGTAATGTTGACATGTTTGTTCGCATCAAATTTATCATCATAACAAAAATTAACTTTTTATTTAAAATCTTTCTATAAATAGTTTTATTTTTATAAAAACTAGCAAGAAATAATTTTCTAGAAAAATTTCACTAAATATTAAGCAAGGTACATTTCAATTTTGACACATTGATGAAATATATTTTTCTATAAATAATTTAAACATATTAGAAAATTTTGGGTAAAGTGCGATAAATTATATATAAGCCGCATAATTTAAAATGAATAACTAAAGTTAATTCCTTAAATAAAAAATGATTTGAAAAACAATTAAACAACTAGTTGTTAATTTTGTAAATATTTTGCAAAATGGAAATCGAATTATAACGTGTTTAAGCATCAAATATTAAGGACAATAATTAATAATTAAACTCTCTGTGGGATTTTTCCAAACAGGAGTATTACAATACTTTAAAAATTCAGTTAACCTCTTTAGGCTTTATTTGAAATAATTAATTAGCTTAATGGGTTCTATATCCTTTGAAGTCGAATTAGAAATACGAATCTATTAATGTGTCATAATTAATTTACATAAACCATAGAATGTTATTCCGTTACTATTGTTTTCAGTAAATATTTCTTAATAACTTAATAAAAATATTTGTGAGTTGCTAATTAATTGTTTTCGTTTAAGTTCATTACAGGGATATTTAATACTAAGTAGCCCTCTTAACTTTTGTATTATATATTTTTGTGAATGATGTAATTACATTAGATACAAAAAAAGGGGTTTTGTTCACTTTATTCATTAACTTTCTAGTGCAATAATTTAAATAAGTGACGATATTCAATTTAGAACGATTAAAGGGGTGCTTTTAACTTCTAAATATGATTTAATTTGCCAAAAGCATTACAATAAAGTTATGAGCCGAGTATTTTCTTCAAAAATTTCGGGTATTGAATTAGAGGGATAAAATATTCCATGGATTTTCAATTTCTGATTTGAATTAAATTATAAGTATAAAATATTCCTTCAACATTTTGAGATATCAAATGCGAAATCTTGTTTCAACAAATTCAGTAAAAAATATTTACCTCCTAGTAATTGTTAAGCAAGTGTACAGTAGTTCAAAGGAACTCCACTTTTATATAATTAATTTAAGCAAAACACTCACTCAAGTGCTGATAAATAATTGTTATTACTTGTTGCTTTGAAAAATATAAAATACAAAGAATAATAAACCAATCCCTTATCACAGTTTAGAGACCTTTAAGAGTTTAACGATATTAAAATCTTTTTCCTATAATTTATCATAATAGCACTGAATGCTATTGAAAATATCATATGTTTTTTTATTTTTAAAAGATTTTCAGTTGTATTGGTGATTGTTTGGTTAAATAAGGGATGCATAGACTTATGAAGGCAGCAAGGTTCGCTAAATTAATCTACAAGGCGTGCCAAATTCAATAAATATACATTTATTAAAGAATTTGTTTCAGAATGTTACATTGGTTTATTGAAGAATTTGATTTTTTGAATTTTCAAAAATTTTTAATATTCATGGCTGTAAATGTTTGTTCAAAATATTAAGAGATACAATTTTATTTTACTGTAATTACTGAGTGCAATTTTAAAATCGAATATGTGTTTTGGCAGTTTTACAAAATATGCCATGAATTTAAAAAATAATATTTCGCCAATAGTTAATTTCTTAATAGCCAATCGAATTGCGCCTTTTGTATTTGTAAGCATAAAATAAATAACTAAAGAATGTAATTTGAAAAATCTGCAAACAAGTTAGAACATAACTGAAATTTTTGAATTTTATAATTTTTAGTAAATTAAAATAAAGAATAATATTAGCATTTTTATATTTAAGAGTAATTTTTTAATAAAGCACGATCATTCACAGTATTTTTATAATTTATCAATACCTAAACGTCACTAAAACATATAATTTGACGAGGTGTTGGCATGTTGGCAGCCATGTATGCCTCTTTTGATTAACAATTTTTTGTAATCAAATTTTAAGAACATTTCTTTGTAATATTGTAAATTTCTTAAGACGATTTTTAAGAGTATAATCATAAATATTGGCACTTTTTTTATTACAACTTACCGTTGTATAAAAATTAAATTAAATATTTTATTATCATTATACAAAATGAAAAGCATAGCACATTCTATTAATAAAAGAATAGATTCTAAAAGCTATTAAACTATTAATTAAATCAATATCTAAGGAATAGAGAATTGTTATTAATTTATAATGAATCGAAATATACTTAATTAAAAAAAAAAAAAAAAAACTTAATCAGTTTTCTGACATTTTTACAATCCCTTTACAATTGCTTTAAAAAATAACTAAATAAATTAAAATAAATAACTAATTGATGAAAAATAAATAATAAAATAGATTTTTAAGTTCCAAGCTTATGAACACGTTCTTCATTCTTATTTTGAAATCCTGGTGAGACCAAAATTGAAACCCCTTTTCTCTGAGGACACATATTTCAGCAAGCCAGACATGTTCAGCAAGCATTTCTTCTCACTTTTCTAACTTGTCAAGTAAACCGCGACGAATGTTTTGACTTATGTAAGCTTAAATTAATCTTCCTGTGTCCTGTGTTAATAATCCAGGGAAAAGGAGACAATTCTTCTGAGAACTGTGGTGCCAGGGAATTTTTAGCTGTCTTAATTTCAAATTTATATTAAATGAAAGTGAAGAGATGGACAGTAAAATGGAAAATCAGGATATTTAAGAGAGTCCCTTTAGTGAAAATTAATGAACACACTGATATAATTTGCATGCGCACTTGGCTGAAATATCTAAGAGATTTTAATGTTCCTTATCTAAAATTTAAAAGCAGATTTAAAGACAATGAATAAAATGTTCTTGATTTTTACTTTGTAAATTTTGTAAGATGTTTTTAGGTTGGACTTATATGATAATCTTTAGTAATTGGTTGCAATAAAAACACTGACAGTACTTCGTTATAAATATTTTATAATAATTAAAAAACTATGAACAAAGATTTAAAATATTCAAAATTGTCTGTTGTAAGCTGTTTCTAGGTTAGACTCCTTACAATAATCTTTATAAATTGGTTACAATAAAAAATTTGACAGCACTTTGATATAAAAAATTTCTAACTTTTAAAAAACTATGAACAAAGATTTGAAATACTACATTCAAAACTTTCTATGTTTGTGTTAATTTGGATACGTTTTTTTTTTTTTTTTTTTTTTAATTGAGGCATTATTTTCTTAATGAAGTTAGTTAAATTGAAAAAATGTTTTCATTAAATTCATCTAGTTATTAATTATTTTAAAATAATACTAAGTAAAAAAAATAAAAGAATTTAAGTAAGTATTTGAAAAGATTAGTATATTAGTATTTAGTAAGTAAGTTTAAAAATTTTCAAATAATATAAGTATTACTATTTATAATATCTAATAAAATTAATAAATTCCCTAAAAGTACTTTGAAATTATTTAAATTTTTTACTTAAAATTATTTATTTTAATTATTATTCAAATGTAAATTTTATTTTATATAATAAGCTTTCATTAAATACTTATTAAATATCACACAGGCATAAAAATTAACCAACGCCTGTAAATAAGACCAATTTCTATCTAATAACCACCACGTCCCCCAAAACACTAAATTTCTTCTTAGAATTCACTATCTAACAGAGATAAGGTAAATAATCACTTTATGCAAAATATGCTACTACGTTACTCCTGATATATGGGTATATTTCAATAAACAGCATTGTTTAAAATAAACAATCTTTTTCCTTTTTTTTTTTTTTTTTCAACATATTCATGCATTGCACGTTTCTTAGACAGTCAAACTACTTTAAGTGACACTTTCGCAAACGACATTAACATCGAGTTACATTTAACCCTAACAGGGTGCTGTCCGTCCTCGTATTTCCAGAGGACGAATGACGAATCGACGAAAGGCGCTTTCTTTTATCTCGGATGCACAGCCCTCGTCAGGAAGATGAATGGCTTTGTGTCCTTCAGGACAAAGCTATCGCCCTGTCACGTATCTCTTTTACTGAGCGATTGTTCCCCAAAGAGAATTTTTGCCACAGTTTTTTATTACGCTAGGAATGATTCCGTAGAAGCGAAACTGAATGCTTTGTTCAGATTGAATACATTTTTACTTTTCTAAGAGACCAGTAATATATAATGCGGATGTTTCCATGTTAAAATATAGTATGATGGATCTGACCAGATATTGTCCTTAATATAAATAAATGAATTTTTAAATAAAAATTATGTTTTTAAAATGTTTTTAAAATGCATGGATAATAAATACTGTTTGCCTTTTTTTTCAATTTTTATTATTGATATTAAATCATGCTTTTAATTTATATTTTTTATTAGGAAGTATTTGAAAATTACTTTCGTTTTTGAGAAATTTGTAAATATACAAATCGAATAACGTCAAAAATTTGATATTGATGATAAATCTAATCTCAAAGACTCTCTCTGATTTACGAAACTTAGAATAAATTTTTACTCTTATAATTCTACGTGATAATGGCTATTTAAATCGACAAATTCTTTAAAATTCACGTGTAAGAATTATTGAATTTTAAAATGCAAGGATAACGTTGTTTGCATTTTTTCAATTTTATAATTGATGTTAAAACATACTTTTAATTTATTTTTTTGTTTAGGAAGTCTTTAAAAATTACTTTCGTTTTTAAAAAATATTGTAAATATACACATGAAATAACGTCAAAATTTGGATATTAGAGATAAATCTAATCTCAAATATTCTCTCTAATTTATGAAACTTAGTATAAATTTTACTTTTATAGTTCTACATGAAGATGGATATTTAAATCGGAAAACTCTTCTACCTTCATGTGTAAGAATTATGTCAATCAACATAATATAAATGCACCAGTAACAAGTTCAATGTTAATGGTTGAGTTTAGAAGTATAATCAACCATATTATAGTTTCAAAAGTAAATATAATGACCTATATGTATATAAATTGCTAAATTTTAAAATGATGAAAAATCTGCAATTTCTTTTGAAATAGATATTTTAGGACTATTTGCTTTATGTATTGGTCTTAGTCAACAAAACTTTATTTATTTTTCTATAACAAGAGGAAAATATAATCAATAATATTTTATAATATTAATAAATAAATAATTATATAAAAATAATATATATTGTACAAAATTAATAATTAATTTAATTAATTATACAAAATTAATAATTAATTGTCTTACTATTTTTTATTTTTTTTTGAATATTTAAAAAATAATTACGTACACACTATTTTTCAGATAGTTATAATTGCGTTTATTTTCTCTTTTATTATTGTAAAGAATATAATATACATAAAATTGTTCCCTGTTGTCAGTATAAAAAAAAAAAATGTTTCTTATTCCATAGTTCATGTAAAAGTTATTCTTGCATAATATACATTGTTTTAATGTCTCTTGCGTTTTATTTCAAATAACAGAAAATTCATATTTATATAATCAGTTTTTAGATTTGTTTAAAAAGTAAATGTAACAAATATTTTGACCTTTGAAACAATAATACTAAAAGATTTTTAAATAATGTATTACCAAATTACATGCCAAGTATTATCAAAAGTGCCTTATTCTTTTTCTCAAGTATTTTTTGCTGTGCCCCTTTTTTGGTTTTTTTTAATATGTCAAATTCTTTTTTATCATTGTTCTCAAGGAAATTTTTTTTGCTATTAACTAATAAAACAGGCATTATGGATAAAATGATCAGATTTTTAAATAAAAATTGCAAGCAAAGTTAATAGATGTAAAGATAAATTTGAATGACAAACCTGTGAAAAATCAATGCTTTTTTATAGAAAAAAAATTATTATTACAGGAAAAAAAAAAAATACTAAATGAGCTTATGTTGATTTATTTTGTTTCATTTTTTTTTTAAAAATATGTCGATATAAGTGATATTTCTTTAATAAATGAAGAAGTACCAATTATGATAACAAGTATACGAAAACTAAAATTGACATGTGCATGTATGACAAAAATTTAATAAAAAAAACGTCATTGTTTTGAAGTGTTTACAGGATTGAAAAAAAAAATATTACTATGAATAAAAACTTTGCTATGAGTAACTTCATTTAGTTAAATACATAATAATAAATAATAATTAGCTAATACTAATTATGAAGATAATAATTATGATGATAATAATGATGAACTTTTTAATACGAATAACGATCCCGCAATTATTTCAACTCGTATGATTTATTGAAATTTTACGTTTTTTATTTAAATGCATTAATTTGCATGTATTTTCAATACATTTAAAAACATAAATAACGTCTCTTATTCATTATATTACTTTTTTTAACGAAATACAACATTTGTAAAGAATATTAATTACAATATAGTATCATTTAATGATTAGTTTCCTACTACTTTTTTTCTCTAAAGAGTAATTTTCTAGAGAAATAAAAAAAAATATTTTCTAAAAACATATCTTAATGTTTTTTTTTTATATTAAAATTATTCGAATTTTTATATTTGTCACAAAAGATATAATTATTTTTTTTTAGATCTCGAAGTTATTAATAAAAAATAAGAATAAGCTTGTTGAATATATATATATATATATATATTAATCACAAAAACAAAAAAATAGGATTTGTTTCTTATTAAGAAATAAAAAATATACTGCAAACAAGTAAAAAAAAAATGGACTGATAATAATGGACTGATAATTGAATAGAAATGCTCTTTAATTCCAAAAAATATAAGATGTTTTATTATAGAAGCAGAAGCTATTTTTTAGAATAGATGGTGTATGATTTTTTTTTATTATTATTATGACGACGACTATTATTAAATTGTTATGCGTTGCAAAACCACAGAGACGACAATGATATCAAATAAAAAAAGACAAGGCAGACATCAGACAACAAAGACATTAGAAAGTCTCTGAAGACGATGGAATTAAATACGATATAAACAACAGTGGTGATGCTTATAACAAAAATGACGGAAACAATATGGTGATGAAAATGTCAGAGACTGTGATGACGATTAAAATATCAAAGACGATATTGGTGATAAAAATTACAGAAAAGAGCATTGTGGCCAATGATATATTTCGTTGAGTACTACTGAGGACCACTTCAAACTTAAGTTTTGTTCTAGATACCTCATTCCTATAAATAGTTCGTTTACTATTAAAATGTTCAAAATAAAACCTAAAACTAAATTTATTATATATGATCAATTTCATTTAATCTATTAAATCTCAACAATTATTTATTGTGCATTACTAAAATATTTATATTTTCTGGTAATTTAATTGTTGAATCAAAAGCAATTAAAAAAGTATGTCTTAACTTTTAGAATGAACTTTGAGAGATAAATCTTCCAAACTTTTCATTAATAAAAATAATATTATTCATCGTTATAGAAAAGTGTTACTTAATCAATTTTTGTTATTCTGGCGTTCTAAACGATGTTAGTTTTAAATTTTTATCAGTAATATTCATTTAAAATATTGGTTTTTCATCTATAATAATCAATAAAAAACTTGCACTGGCAATCTTCTTGCTTGGGATATTTGAAGAAATAAAAAAGTTTGTGAATTCAAAGAAATTAGTGCTTTTTTATCTTGTTCATCTTCCAATAAAATGTTTTCCTGTACTGATTGCTTTATGTGGTTGTTTTGAAGTTTAAATAACTTTTCCTGATGATTCACATGAACTGTTTTTTTTTTTTTTTTATTATTATTATTCTTTCTTGGAATGTCTCTTATCCGTTGATTTCATTTAAGCCTATTTTATTTTTTGGGAATTGTCCTTATTACAATTAGGAAAGGTAAAAATATAAATATTAATACTATTTGACGTTGTAGAAAATTTCATAATTGAAAAAATGAACGTTGAAATTCACAGATTAATCATAAGCGGGAAAAGTATACTGAAACACACACACTAGCACTATCGTACAATATAGTTGACCTACCTGTGACTATTTCCAACTCGTTTGTATCAAGAGTGAGAAATCACTTACCACCACACAGGTCTTGTATTTAGGAGGTGTTGGCTTTTTTCCCCCAGGCCCATAAGTGAATTGTGTGCATACTATATTCAAATTTATGGATTTCCCCCTTAGGCTGAAGTGTGTTTTGTTCATTATTCAACATTTTAATTTTTCTTATCAGTGTCAATTATATTATTGCACCTGAATTTGTAATAGAACCATGCTTTTTTCATGATTTGGTGTTATTAGATATGCATTGAAATATTCAAATGGATGTGCACAACAATGTATTGATAAGCTGGGAAATATATTTATTTTAAATTATAATGTTTATATATTTTTCAGAATTGAATTTATTAATTTTTTGCGTGGTATTAGTTTCAATGTTCTGTTTTCTTATGCATGTGAAACAAATGACTGCAACATAAGAATTATTAATGAAATAATTGTTCTACTTCAATGATACGACAGCTCTATGATAGTCCAAGGCCTTCTGCCTACTGGCAGATTCCAAAACATGAGATGTTATTTCTCATTTTTACAGAGTACAAAAAAGTCATCCCTACCAGAACAGTCATATTGACCGGGACGTACGATTTAAAGTGTATCCCGAACCACTACAAGCATCCATGGCACCGCTGAAACTCGAATCCGAAGCCTTTCTTATTAGCGCCAGAGCGCTAGTCACTGGACCATCAGGCCCCCATGAAATAATTGATGTATGAAATTTCGCCTACAGAAAACTTTTATTACTTACAGTTTAGTATATTCTTTATTAGTATGATCTATTGAGGTATTATAAGCTTTTGCGGGGTTTTTTGTGGTTGTTGTTGTTGTTGTTGAGCTGAAGACCAAGATTTGGGTGCGCATCTGATCAGCAGTGAATATTTTTTCCTTAGATGGTGTAAAAATTGTCTTTCCACAAGCACGCTGAACTAAGTAATAAGTTTTGTCCGACTTTCGTTGTGAAATATGTCAAATTAATTAAATAGGTAAAATTTTTTGGTACTATTTTCTATAAAAGCAATTTTTTAATGGAAATTTCTTTTTTTTTATAAAAACTTGAGATGAATGAAGATAAATGTGTTTAAATTATGACAGTTGATTTCGCTTTTGATTGTTGAATTTTTTAATCTCATTTATTGTCGTCTGTTTAATTGATTGTCAAAATGAATTTATACTAAAACTAAACGAATTAACTATAAATGATCAAAGGCAAGAATATTAGGTTAATTAATTATATCCATAAGGTGATTTTCTGATAGGTTTAAGTTTGTTCAGTGAAACTCATAATAATATATTTTTATAATGTCATGTATTTTATATTTTTATAATGTTTCTAATGTTTATAGTGTTCTACTACTCGACAGATTGAAAGCGATATTTAAAATTTATAAAAATTTTCTAAAAACAGAAATAAATTCCGTAAAACTAAACAAATTTGCTTCAAAAAATTAACTTTTATTTATATTAACTTTAAATATATTGCATTCCCATCGTTGAACAAAAGATGACTTTTTATACCAAAAAGTTCTGATGAAAGGGAACATAAATAAACGAATTTATGTTTGGGATGCTTTAGTCATGGTAAAATAAAGAAGAATAAACATCTTTTAAATAAAGACATCTGAAATAGAAATGGATATAAAATAAAATGAACTTCTTACACTATCATGAAAATATTGAACTAAACATTATATAAAGTCGTAAACATAGATGATTTCCCTTACTCCCAATTTTATGAGATGGAGTAGAAGGTATTTATTGAACACACAAAAACTGCTTCTAAAATTCAGAAACTATAGTTCATTGTATACCATTTTCGAATGTAATCAATTCAATAAATGGGTGACTCTACACCATGCCGAACCGTGGTGCGATAAAAATATCTTTAAAAATCAAAAGAACTCGCAACCCATTTATTTCCTGGGCTCAATTTCATTTGGGAATAACAAATTCTTGGATGAAAGTCAACTCTCTGTTTTTCAACACTATTTTTTTTTTTCGGGTCTGCTTTTACCATGAAACTTCAATAAAATTTTCATTCAATTCTTCGTTCCACTTAGAAATAAGATCATTTTAAAAAAGGAAGCCCAACCCCATGAAAAAAAGGGAATTCCACGTCCTTATTTTTTTTTATCCTCTTTTCTTTTTCTTTGTGAACCAATTTCTTCAGGAAAAGATTGAGATGGAAAAGAGGAAAAAAAATTGGGCTCTGCAATCCAAATTGAGCTCTTATTGAGGCAGAAAATCAGGTTGTTTAGGGAAATATCTGTTTCTGTAGTAATACATGTAAATGCCTTCTATTTAAACTGCGTGGATGAAAGGATGTATAGCATATAGGTATAAAAATAAATGTAAATTTGTCACCCTCTATAAAAGGAAAATGCTTTATACGTATATTTATTTAGATATAGTTTTATTGATGGCTGTTTTTAAGGTATGAGGAATCCCATAGATCTTCAGTAACAAAGGAAAATCGATAGATAGTAATGCAACAACATTTCCAAAAAGACATTTCATATAGTAAAATGATTTACATTTTTTAAACATAAAATGGTAAATAATGACTTTAAGAATATATTTTGTCAATCTTTTTATGTGTATTATATACTGATCAAAGTAATATCTCTTAAATATTTTTCATGGAAGAAGTTTTGGATAAGTTTTATTATACATTGTTGATTTTATAATTATTAAATGAATGAAATGAATAAACATGAATGATGACCCTTAAGAAAAGAATTTAATTGTTTCATTTTCAATGAATCATTCAATATAAATGATTTGTTTATAAAAACAATGCAATATGAGATATTAAATTTTTAAAAATTATGAGATGAATTTAAAAATGTTAAATAATTTTTTGATAGAATTGTAAAAAAATTTTGAAAGAATTTATTTTAAATAATTCTTAAAAAATTAGGAAAATTGTACGACTTTTTATTTAAATAATTATATAATTGTATGTAAAGGGCCTGGGTGGCCGACTGGCTACCACTATGGGGATCGGTATCACAGGTTTCGGGTTAGAGTCCAGGCGGTGCCATGGATCTTTGTAGGGTTTGGAATCCACTCTAAACTGTAGGTCCCGATCCTAATAGGATCGTAGAGTGTTGCGGAGGTATTGTTACTCCGCGTCTGTTGCTTATCTTCAAGTTACACGTACTTTCTGGGTAGTAAAGTAAGTAAAATCTGTGCAGCGCTTGCCTTAAAGCCTCCAAAACAATTTTCTAAGTGTTTGCCAGCTGCAATAGAATGAAAAAAATTTTTTTTTGCAATTGACATATGACATTTATTCTATCATAATAAACTGGTACGTAATTACACATTATTAATGAACTATTAATGCAGAGGTATAATTCTTAATTAATTGCGCAGTTTAGAGTTTTCAGTCTATTAACCAAAGTTAAATAACGGTTCTTACTTTTAAAAGTCAATAAATCAACATTTTAAGAATTTAAAACTAATGATTAAACACTATGAATGATAATGACATGCAAGGGACCAGCATGGATTAATATTCATGAAAGATTTCAATTTTCATAACAAGTACTCTTAACTTCCTCCAAACAGAAGCAGAACGTTTGTTGTTTGCATAAGATAAGTAACTATATGGGCTTCAAAATTATCTCACATTTGCGTCAGTTTTAAAATAACTATTAAAAATGAATTGATTTATCAATACACAAAAACGCCAATACCTGAAATATTATCTTATAATAATTATGCATGCGAAACACAGAAAAATATATCAGATCAGATCTCTTGCTTTTCTGACTCCCTATCATATGTGACGTATTTTAATAAAGTACATTTTAGCAATAATATTTATTCTTACTTTTAAAAATTATTTTCCTTTAAATCTCAGAGCATTATTAAGAATCCATTTGAAACCACCTTCATCTTCAATAAAACAAAAATCTTAGCATAATCCCTTGAATTCTCAATCTTCTGTAACGTAGATAAAAATGCTCGAGCAACGTATGTTGTAGTCATTGCTTTCTGAAACCAGAAGATTTGGTGGAAATTGTTACCATGCTTTAATAATCTCCCTTTGAAAATATGGCTGCATCGAAGGGGTCTTCCAGGCTTCCTGTGAAAGACATAATAATAATATATATCTACAAGTGTTCTAGTTCTCGTCAGATTGAAAGCTATCGTTAAAATTTAGAAAGTTTCTATATAAAAAAACAGAAATAATTTCTGTAAAACTAGTACATTTAAAATTTATTTTATTAGAGCTTATTTAAAAGAAATGAATCAACAAATTTGCTTTAAAATATTATATTTAAATATTATTATGTTATTTATATTATCTTTAAATATATCCCATTCACATGTTTGAACAAATATATGAATTTTATACCTAAAACTTTTAATGAAGAGAACATAAATAAAGGAATATATATTTGGGATGCTCTAGTCATGGTAAAATAGAGAAGAATAAACATATTTTAAATAAAGACATCTGAAATAGAAATGGACATAAAATAAAATGAACTTTTCGCACTATCATGAAAATATTGAATTAAACATTAAAAAGTCTTAAACACAGATGATTTCCCTTAGTAAAAGTCCAATTTTTATGAGAAGGAATAGAATTTATTTATTGAACACACAAAAAAACTGCTTCTAAAATTCAGAAACTACTGTTCATTGTATACCGTTTTATAATAGAATCAATTCAATAAATGGATGACTCTACATCATGCCGAATACTGGTGTGATAAAATATCTTTTTAAAAATTAAAAGAACTCTTGCAACCCATTTATTTTCTGGGCTCAATTTCATTTGGGAGTAACAAATTCTTGGATGAAAGTCAACTCTCTGTTTTTTGCACTATTTCTTTTCGGTTCTGCTTTACCATGAAACTTCAATAAAATCTTCATTCAATTCTTTGTGCCACTCAGAAATAAGATCATTTTAAAAAGGAAGCACAGCCCCATGAAAAAAAGGAAATTCCCCGTCCTTATTTTTTTTATCCGTTTTCTTTTTTTCTTTGTGAACCAATTTCTTCAGGAAAAGATTGAGATGGAAAAGAGGTAGAAATTGGGCTCCGCAATCCGAATTCGAACGCTTTTTGAGGCAGAAAATCAGGTAGTTTAGGAAAATATTTGTTTCTGTAGTAATACATGTAAATGACTTCTATTAAAACTGGGTGAAATGATGTAAAGCATATAGGTATAAAATAAATGTAAATTTGTCACCAAAAAGAAAAAAAGCTTTTTATACGTATATATAAAAAGAAAAAAGCTTTATACGTATATTTATTTAGATATAGTTTTATTGATGACTATTTTCAAGGTACGAGAAATCCCATTCATCTTCAATAACAATTCAAAATGGATAGAAAATAATGCAGTAACTTTCATTTCCAAAAAAGCATTTCCTATAGTGAAATTATTTACTTTTTTCTTTTTAAACATAAAAAAGGTAAATAATATCTTTAAGAATTTACTTTACCAATCTTTTTATGTGCATTATATACTCAATCAAAAGCCATATCTTTTAAATGTTTTTCATGGAAGAAACACATCAGTTTTGTTATACATTTCTAATTTTATTATTATTATATACATGAGTCATTGAAGTGGGTAAAAATGAATGATTACTCTTAAGAAAAGAACACAATTGTTTCAATTTGAAATGAATCAGTCAATACGATTTGCTTATAAAAACGTACAACATTTTTTTATTTTTATTTTTTTTTTATTTCCAATGGCAGATATGAACAGTTACAGCAAAAAAAAAAAAACATACAACAACAACAAAATAATACAACAAATACAACAAAACATGCTGAAACAGTTCATTAATGTAACAAAAATGACAAGTTGCACAACTTTTAACCACTAAAAAGTGTTACCAGGTGCACCACGAGAAGGTAGATATTCTGCGCACCCAAACGTACAACATGAGATATTAAAATTTAAATAATTTTATGAGATAAATTAAATATTTTAAATAATTTTATGAGATAAATTAAATATTTTAGATAATTTTATGAGATAAGTTAAATATTTTAAATAATTTTTTGAAAGGAATTGTAAATATATTTTAAAGAATAGAAAATTAGGAAATTTGTATGACTTTTTTTTTTATATAATTCTAATATTGCTTGTAAATAACCCAGGACATTTATTCTATCATAATAAATTGATTCGCAATTATGCAACAATAATTAAATATTAACGCAGAGGTATAATTCTAAATTAATTGCGCAGTTTAGAGTTTTCAATCTATGAACCAAAGTTAAACAACGGTTCTCACTTTTAAAAGTCAATAAATCAACAATTTAAGAATTTAAAACTAATGATTAAACATTATAAATGATAATGACATTCAAGGGACCATCATGGATTAATATGCATGAAAGATTTCAATTTTCTTAACAAGTACTCTTAACTTTCTCCTAACAGAAACAGAACGTTTGTTGCTTACTTAAGATAAGTAATTATATGGGCTTCAAAATTATCTCAGGGTTGCGTGGGTTTTAAAATAACTTTTAAAAGTGAAATTTATTTGTCAATACCCGAAAAGCCTAATAACTGAAATATAAACTTATAATAACTATACACGAAAACCCCCGAAAAAATATGTCAGATCAGATCCCTTGCTTCTCATATTTCCTTTCATTTGTCATGTACTTTTATATAAGTACACTTTATCAATAATATTTATTCTTATTTATAAAAATTATTTTCGTATAAATCTCAGAGAATTATTTCCACCCATTAGAAGTCACATTCCTCTTCAATAAAAAAATTCAGCGTAATTCAATGAATTCTGAATCTTCTCTATCAAAAGATAATGTAGGTCAAAATGCTCGGTCATTGTGTATTGTATTCACTGCTTTGTGGAACAATGAGTCTTGGTGGAAATTGTTACCTTTTTTTTAGAATCTCCTTTTGAAAAATATATCTGTTTTGAAGGAGTTTACAAACTTTTACCCAGTTTTGAAGGAGTTTACAGGCTTTTACCCAGTTTTTGATGGAGTTTACAGGCTTTTACCCAGTTTTGAAGGAGTTTACAGGCTTTTTTGTCGATTTTCAAATTCCACCTATGAGGTAGTATTTCCTCATACCTGTCAGTTAGTTATCCATGATGCACACCAGTAAAAAAAAAAAATTATTCCTTTATACAAAAACAAAACTATTTTAAAAGTGACCAGTATTAGCCAAGCCAGAAAATGAGTTGCGCAGTAAATGGTTGCTAGTTGGGTGGGAGTTGCTCATTTAGTTGGTAAATTGTTAAAAGCATATAGATTCTATACGTCCAATGGTCTTCAGACCACAATTCAAACAGGTTGTCCCAGGAAGGACTGGCACAAAGGGTATATGTTATGACATCAATCAATTTTTGTAAAAAAATCCCACAGCAATTGCAGTATGAGGAAAATATATCAGGAACCCATTTGCCATTCATGGGTTTTATGATACAGTAAAACAAATTATATTTCTAACAAATATTTGATTATTATGGCGAATTCTTGGTGTACAAAGCAAACGAAATAGTCTTTGTGAAAGATCCATATAAGAGCAATTGGGCAAAAATGAATATATTTATTGATATTTAAATGAAAGCAAATTTGATAGTAAGTTAATTAATAAGCTGTGGTAACTATTCCCGTCCCCCCCACATTATTTGCTTTGTTTACATTTTTCTGTCCTGACCGTACTAAAGAAATTTTTTCCATGTATAACTCTCCATTATACAAGGTAACCATTTGATTAAAGACATTGTGGCCGTATAGGGTGTTAAATAAATATTATTTTATAATGTTTTAAAGATATTTATGCATTTAGTAATGATAGGTACGACCTTATAATATTATATCTCAGTATAATATCTGCAGGCAAAGGCACTGTTTCATCAGAGGAATAGTTCACGGATTCAGTACCAGTTAACTAATGCTATTAAAATAATAAACTAATGTACAATATTTTGGATATATGTTTCACAATTGACGAACTAGCAGGCACACAGAAATATTGTTTCTCATGAAGTAGTGTGACATGTTTGCTCTTATCAAATTTATCATCATAACAAACAATAAACTTTATATTTAAATAATTTCTATGAATATTTTTATTTTATGAAAACTAGCAAAAATAATTTTCTA
This sequence comes from Caerostris extrusa, assembly GCA_021605095.1. Lineage (NCBI taxonomy): Eukaryota > Metazoa > Arthropoda > Arachnida > Araneae > Araneidae > Caerostris > Caerostris extrusa. The sequence continues at coordinate 66,770 of BPLR01015921.1, forward strand.
GGAAAATCTCACTAAATATTAAGAAAGGAATAATTCAATGTTGGCACATTGATGAAATATATTTTTCTATAAATAATTTAAACATGTTAGAAAATTTTGTGTAGAGGCAGATAAATTGTATATACGTCACATACATTAAAAAGAATAACTAAAGTTAATTCCTTCAATAAAAAAAAAAGATTAGATAAACAATTAAACAACGTTTTTATTTTGTAACTATTTTGCTAAATCAAATTATAGCATGTTTATACATTAAATATTAAGCACAATAAATAATAATTAAACTATCAGTACATTTTTCCAAACAGGCGTATTGCAATACTTTAAAAATTCAATTAACCTCTTTAGGCTTTATTTGAAATAATTAATTAGCTTAATGGGTTCCATTTCCTTTGAAGATGAATTAGAAATATGAATCTATTAATGTGTCATAATTAGTTTACATAAACCATAAAATATTATTCCATTACTAATGTTTTCAATAAATAGTTCGTAATAACGAAATGAAATATTTGGGAGATCGCTAATTATTTGTTTTCGTTTAAGTTCATTACAGGGAAATTTAATACTAAGTAGCTCTCGTAACTTCAGTGTTATATATTTTTATGAATGACGTAATTACATTAGATACAAAAGATGTTTTGTCCACTTTATTCATTAACTTTCAAGAGCAATTTTAAAAATAAGTGACGATATTCAATTTAGAACAATTAAAGAAGCACTTTTAATGAGTGATTTTGACTACTGAATCTGAATTAATTTGTCAAAGGCCTGACAGTAAAGTGATCAGCCAAGTATTTTCTGGAAAATTTTTGGAAATTGAATTAAGGATAAAAATATTCAATGGATTTTCAGTTCTGTTTTGAATTGAATTAGAACTATAAAATATTCAAATAATGTGCTTTTAAATCATTGTAAGTCAGACGGGAACAGTTCAATCTATTGATAGATATTGTATTTAATGAATGTGTTTAGAAATGTAGATGCTTAACTTTTAAAATATTGAATTTTAAATTTTATAAACTTTTTTATTAATTCTTCCATTTAAAATGATTCTTCCATATTCGACTAGAAAAATGATTAATAATATTTAATGTTTTTTTAATTCCATTTGGATGCATACATAATTTCTGACATCCTATAACTGAATTCAAATATTGAATATAAGCATAATAAACTATAAATAAGGCATAAAGGTCTTAATTTTTAAATATAATTGCACACGTGAATTAAAATGAACATTTATAAATTTAAATACAAAAAGGAATTTCACATTATATATGCATGAAAAGTACCTCATAAATCAGTGTAATTGTAACTTACCTTTACAGTTTGTATTAAAAAATATTTTCCTTAGCCTACATTTCTATTACTTACTTAAAGTTATTGTTTAAGAAAATGCTCGTCATTCTCAAGTCTTTGACAAATTCCGGTGATTTTATATCGTGGTCGCTTTTTTTATAATAAACGTGAAATTACAAATTCCATAAGGAAATTCGACTAGCATATTATTAATTACAACAGTAATAAGTAATGCATTTAGCAAACCCATTAACTACTACTTCTCATTACAAAGACATCATGATCAGGACACACAGGGGCGAACAGTTCCACATATTAACTAATAGGTACATACTATTCATCATGAAATTTAATGTATCAGTTTATTATTTTTATTTATTACAAGAAATTTTGCTTTTTAAAAATATTCACAGTATTATATATGACATCCTAACGATGAAATATTCCCCCAATAAAAGAATGATAAAGTTCTCCGGACTAATTTGGTGATATAAATAATTATGCAGTTTTACTTGAAGCTACAGCAAACTATCACAAATTTTACACACTTTCTTTATTAATTATTCAATTTATGGAAAGAAGGTACATATTTATTGATTTAAATAGAAATCCATTGATACATACATCATTTCTTACATTCTATATAGTGAATTCAAAAATTGAATATTGCAATAATCATAATAATCTATAAATAGGGCATAAAGGTTTTATTTTTTTAAATATAAATGCACACATGAATTAAAATGAACATATTAAAGTTATTGTCTTAAGATAATTCTCATCATTCTCATTCTTTGATACATTCGCTGTGATTTTTTTATCCTGGTCTGATTTCTTACAGTAAAAGGTGAAACTACAAATTCTCCCATGCATATTATTAGCTAAAACAATAATAAGTAATGAATTATCAAACTCATATTAATTATTATTAATAGACATATTAATCATAACATTAGGACAAAACAGTTCCACATGTTAACTAATAGGTCCATACATCACAAATTTTAATCTGTCAATTTATTATTATTTATTTATTACCAAAAATTTTTACTCTTAAAATATTCATAATATTATAAATTGCATCCCAAAGACGAATTATTATCGTATAAAAGAAATGCTAAAGCTCCCAGGCCAAATTTGATGTTTAAATAAATTATGCAGTTTTGCTAGAAGCTGCAGCAAACTATCAGTATCTACTGACAAAAAAATCATTAAATCAAGTGCATCTTTTATGTAAGAGAGCTTTCTCATTAGAATGCAAGTTTTATTTGAGCAATAATTTTATGAAAACGACTTTTGTTTGGTTCTGATCTGTTTTTATATAAAACATTTTGTATGTCACTCATAAAAAATATCAAATAAATTTTATTGGCTTATTCCATTTGGGAAGATTGGTTTGTAAAGGATTGGATGGATAATTTGATTATGGTGTTGACTGACTTTCCGATTGTTATATGTCAACAATAAACCTTTTAAGTTGGGAAAATTAGATCGGAGGCCGATTGGGGTCGATGTACAAACATCAATTAAATCGAGTTATTGAATTATCTGGTAGAAGAATAAATCAGAAGTTTTATCTTAAATGTTTATGAATCGAGGTTAAAGAAATAAAAAAGCAAAAAATTTACGTTTCGTTAGTGAAATTTATTAAACATGTCTTCTTTTGAATGAAATATTTATTATATTTATTTATTTACTTTATTACTTTTATTACTTTATTAATTCATGAGTAAGAATATTTTAATTTTAAAGACGGAGTGTTTTTCCTGCTACAATGAAAATCATATTTACACATTAATTAGTACACTTTTATCAGAAAAATATAATTATTTTAAGAAAAAAAAAACAGTTATGTTTAGCAAGTCAACTCTGATGACCTCTTATTATAACAACTGCAACAAAGCACTCAACAGCTAGAACCTTGAGACAATGTGTCAATAAAAGTAACTGCTATGTGAACTAGATAAAATGTATGGGAGATTGTGATACCACAAGTGGTTAGCTTCGATTGCAAAGAAAAGAAAATTGTTGTTACTATTGAGTGAAGGGACGTAGTACAAGGCTTCTAGAAAATATCTAATAGAAATATCTGTAGTTAATTAATTACAAATGATTGAAAAGATGCACGTTGGAAACTTATAGTATGCATATAATTATACAATATAATATTCATACAATATAATGTTCTTACAATTTTTTCAAAAAAAATAGGCCAACTTTTAATGGAGTAATAAAAGTGATTCAGTAAGATATTTTTTCAAAATTAAATTGATATTTTTGATATTTAGAGCTACATCCTCAAGAAACGTTATGGTATATTAAAATCCTATTACAACTACTATTTGAGAACTCATACTTGAGATTTGGCATCCCTTAGTTTAACAATTATTGTAAAATGTTATTAGAAACTCTCACATTTACAATTTTCAATCATGTAACTCTTTAAAAACGTTATAAATAATTAAATTCTACAATTAAAATTCATAAAAAGTTTCCTCCATTAACACAATTTCTCAGAACGTCGTTAGCAAGACGTATTTACGATCTGATGGAAAAATATCCTTAAGATACAAATTCAGCATCTAATTGTCATAGTGGATAAAAAACCGTACCAAAGCGTGAAACCATAGTGTACGAAAGCTTTCCACTACTTTTTCGAGAAGTCTTCTGTTGTGTGGGTAGGTGAGTTTTGTGAAAATAAATATTACCCACATCTAATTATGATGTTCTTAACATTTTTAAATGTACATTCAACATTTATACATTCGAATTAGTGCATGAAAAGTCAACAGAATTTAAATAGAAGCAAACTGTAAACAAGTTGCTAGATAGCCCTATAAAATGAATTAAAAACAAACAGCAATAACAGAAATAATAAAGTTAAATTGTAAATAGTTGCATAAATATCAAATAATGAAATAATTTCTAGCTCTCGGTAACATATGTTTCGGGTTTGAGTCACGGCTGTGTCATGAATGTTTGTAGTGGTTCGAAATCCACTAAGTAGCCGTAGGTCCCGGTCTCATGTGACTGGTGAGCGTTGGGTGTAGAGCTGACAGCCCTACCCCGTAAAAAGAAAAACATATCTCGTCTCGAAATCTGTCAGTAGGATGGCGCAACAGCCCAGTGTGGCCTTGGCCCACTTCTAGGCTGTTGCGCCAATCGTGATGATGAATTAAATAATTGACGGGTCGTGTTAAGCTTAGAAAAAGAAATGGTTGTAATATTTAGAGACACTTGAACTATAAAACAAGTTTTATTCAGAGAAATAAGAACAGATATTTGAATATAAGGCATAAATAATCTTATAAAAAAGGAAAAAAAAATATTTTATAAAATATTTATACATTTCATTTATAATGATTCAAATTAAAACAACAGTAAAAATCATAAATAAAATATTTTACATCAATTAGTATATTTCAAAAATGGGGTAAAAAATTTTATTAATTTTCATTATATGTTAATTTTTAATTCAAAAAAATTTTAATATGATTTTACAATTTAAATTAAACAAAAGTTAATCTGAAAAATGAAGAATAAAGGGGATAAACCTTCCAATGAAAATAAATACCTTTCGAATAAAGGAAATACTTAGAAAATGGATATAATGTTATAGGAACAAAAATTAGTGCAATGTCAGGGCAAGCAATGTAACACTTATGTAAAATGTATTGACACACTTGTGTAATTGATGGTATTGATTTGTATAAAATAATTTTCTTTTTCATTAAGAAAGATATGTGGGATATGTGATGTAAAATTCTATAATGGCTTATAGTTTAAAAATGATTGACGAAATAAAAATTCATTTTGTACTTACTTGAAATTTCTATAACTATCTTTAAAATAAAAAAAAAAAAACATTTATGATATTTACTAGCCAATGTACTTATGTAAAAAAAAAAAATCAGAAATGGTATTTGATTTGTATAAAATAATTTTCTTTTTCAAACATGAGTTATTATCTTTATCTGTAAAAATGGCATTTATTAAAAAAGCAGCATAAAATTCAGACATAAATAAAAATCAATATTAATAATTTAATCAAAAAAAATTCAAAGAATATTTTATTTTCCTTTAAAAAAAAAATCAGAACTTTTCAGGTATAGAATTATTAATTTTTATTGTATATTATACTAATGAGGGAAAAAGCAATATATTTTTCTTCAAAATTATTAAAATTGATATGCATAAACATTTTCAATTTTAAATGATCCCAATGGCAATAGCTAACAAGATCTTATGGTAAAAAATAATAATAAAAAAAAAATAAATAAATAATGGGAAAATAAATACTGAGAAATAAGTTGGAGATGTAATTCCGTAAATTGAAAATAAATATGTTTCACTCATTTTCTGTGTTAAAAATATATTTTTTATTTATTCTATAAAAGCATTCAAATAGAAAAGCAAAATATTTTTGGATTAATTTTGAAGCTTAAGTTTAAAATTTTAGGCATTATTAACTCATTTAATGAGTACAGAAAATATACAGCAATTTCAAGTTAACTTTTAAAAATAAATGTTTATTTTTAACAATTTTTTATTAGCATATATTCAGAAGTGAAAGAAACGTTATTTTTATTTTAACAATAAATTATTGAATCAACAAACCTAAATAATGAAATATCCACATTCATATAAATAATTGAAAATATTTATTTCTCTATTTATAAAATAATGTATTGTATTAAATAAATAATAAACATCATTTTAGATAATAAGTTTAAAAATTGTATTTTATCTGTTTTAGAAATGATGTGTCTATTTTTTGAAAAAAAATAAGAGTCCCTAAGCAATTAAATTTATTTTTTATATCAAAGAAATTATGTTATAATTAAAAGTGCCTCAATTACACTAAATTTATTTATGGGTATGACGTTAATATTCAATTTATATTTATTAGTTAATTAAAAAGGAACACTTTACAAATCCAAAGAAAATCACTTTAATGTTTAATATTTTTTCTAAATTAATCATGTTTTATGTTTATATTTAGCATGAGAACATCAGAAAAAAATTCTAGGTCAATCCATACCAAAATACCTAAATAAGTTTAAAAAGCATTTAGTATATTTTAATTTTCAATAATTTAAGGGACTAAACTATTAGCCATTTCATCTGAAAAACAGCAACCTGGGAATCGATCAATCTTGAGATCGTTTCAAACAATTCGATCATTGATTAGTACACATAAGCATTTAATTCTCATAAAAAAATAAAATAAACAGTTTCCATTTATTTTAATTAGACGCGTTTATTTGAAAATAAACGCGATTATTTTATCATTTTGCAATAATAAAAATTATATTATTCACCCATTTTCTTAAATTGAGAAAACAAAAACTTAGCTTGTTAATTAAAAAAGGGTATTTACAACTTCCCTATTAAAGTTCTTGAAAAAATATCTTACTTTTTTCACTTAATCGTAGTTTATTGTACACTCCCATTAATGTCGCAATCTTTATACCCCTGTAAATATACAGAACCTAGGTTTCAATGCAATTTCTTAAATCTTTCAATTTCTTAACTTTTACGTTCAGTGGCTTTCGATATCCATTGGACCATAAGAACAAACTTAAAGGCCATTACAATAGATAAACCACAAATGAAGCAATATCTATTTATATATACCTTACAAATTAATTCATAATGCATGTACACTGTAATAAAAGAATGTTTAATATTCTCTTAAAAAGTCTTGTTTGGAAACTAAGTTCGGCAATGTTCAGGAAGTCTTTCTTTATAAGAGTATATTTTAAATTTTTTTTAATAAAATGTTTGAAGATGTTAAGTGGAAAATTTTGAGTTTTACTATGAACACATTAAATTATTTGCTATATTTTCCTATACGTGAATTGCTGTAAGAGATGTTTCGAAATTTTCTAAGAAATATGTCAAACATAAGGAAAAGGGGCATGAAATCATGTTATATACATTAATAATTTGTAAAAAAATGTATAAAGAGTTAAAAAATAGATATATACGATTTGTCCTGTTTGAGAGAAAAACTATATGAGCATATTTAGAAGCATCGATGATATGTAATCTATTCTCCCGTTCTCGTTATCTTTTTGTAACATAAATATCAACGAAGGACAACTTAAAGTTCCCAGTAAAATTTCGTCTAAAGTTCGTTATTTTTAATTATGCCATTCTGTAATAAGCTGTTTTTACAAATTTAATAGGCGATATATGGGCGTGAATGGCCGAGTGGCTGCTGAATGGCCCTGCCGCTCGGTACCACAGGTTTCGGGTTCGAGTCCCGGCGGTGCCATGGATGTGTGTAGTGGTTCCGCGATCGCTTTAAACCGTAGGTCCCGGTCTAATAGGATCGTAGAGCGTTGCAGGGGCATTGTTACTCCGCGTCCGTATCTTCAAGTTATACGCGCCCCCTGGGTAATGCAAAGTGAGTAACATCTGTGCAGCGCTTGCCTTAAGGCATCCAAGACCAAGCTGTCTAAATGTTTGCCAGCTGAATTGGAATAAAAAAAAGGCAATATATTTATAAATGGGGAACCAGGTGACTAGACTTGACTTTGTACTTTTATGTGCATTGCTCGTCGATGCTGCTATATCTCAATTTATCGAAATGATTTTTAATATACTGCAGAGAAGAGAATTTGACAAAAGTGAAAATGAAACATTTAAAAAGGAAATACCCTAAAACTTGAAATTCTTGAATTCATTGCCTATGACGGATAACGAATTCCATTTTAAAACAAAATAATCGTTGCTCGTACTTTCCAGCAACCAGAAGAATATAAAAAGATGAGATTTCAAAAGAAAGAAATGTATAAAATTTCAGATAAAATATACCATAATATTTTAACAGGTGAGCGATGATTAAAACATAAGAGGTACAACTCGTACTCGAAATAAAATGGAATGAGAAATAATAACCCCAGAAAGAAAAGTGGGTTACCTCACACTTTACAGGGTTACAAGACCTTTCATAAAAATTGAAGTATCGTTGTTGTCTTATAGCATACATCCTCTGACATATCAAATCTCCAAGAGTAAAAAAGGTTTTATATCCAAAAGTATTTCGTAGTTTGTTTCTTGGATCTGCTTAGTTTATGTATTGGAACAAAATGTGTTCAACTGTTTCCGGAGTTTTGCAGATTGGGCATAATGGAGATGAAATCAGGCCAAATCTATGGAGTTTAGAAATACTAGGATATGTCTTTGTACGAAACCTGGAATGTCTTTTTTTCGATGATTAGGAAAGCGTCTATGAGAAGGTTTAATAGTAACATACTTACGGAATTCCTCAGCATATTTGCCACCTAACCACTGTTCTATTGCTTTTTATCTGAGCTTTCTTTTATTTTGTTGAAGTATGAGATCTTCTGGTGATATCATATGATATATATTATTGTATCTGCTGCAGAGTTTGCGATAAAATCGAACAGTTCATTTTCTGTAATACCAATGTGTTCTGGGAACCAGATGAATTCTATGGATAAAATGGTATTACAAATATCTTGAAGTTTATTGGCAAGGAAGTGGATGAAACGATTGGAATGTATATTGCAATTCCGTACTTCCTGTAGAACTTATAGATTGTCTAGGAGATTAATATATTCATGAGATGAAAGAACACAATTCGAAAGGGTTAAAAAAGAGTGCAAGAACATCTCTAGTGAAAATACTTTTGTAATTTGAGCTCTGTCCCTATGAAGACTCTTGTGAAAATGAATTTATGACTGCTACTGAATGTTTAAGATCTCCTTAGATGAGTCAGTAGGCTATAATGATCCTATCGTTCCAATGTTTGCTTTTATATTGTTCAAAAGGTGTTTGATTGGGGTAACAGTTCGGTTTTTGAAAAAATAAATTATTAAGAATAAATGTGACTTTAGAATTCGAATTATGAAACTAATTGGGAATTAAATTGGAAGATTGAATGTTTGAATTATTCAAAAGGTTTGTGAAAAAAAATTGAAGAGAAACTGTCGTTTCAACTCTGGGGTTTTATAAGAGATAAGATAAATGAAAAGTGGAGAAAGAGGAATCAAAAGAAATAAGTTTGAGAAAAGGCGCTCTGCCAGCATATACTGTATCTGAAACTAAGAAAGTTGGCCTGATTCTTTTAGTAAAATTGCTCCAGATTGTGTCCAACTCGGAAGACCTGTTGCAAAACTTAAAGCAAAATGATATTTTTTCTTTCTTTCTAGTGCAGCTGGCAAACACTTAGACAGCTTGGTCTTGGATGCCTTAAGGCAAGCACTGCACAGATGTACTCACTTTTCATTGCCCAGAGGACGCGTGTAACTTGAAGATAAGCCACGGAGTAACAATGCCCCCACAACGCTCTACGATCATATTAGACCGGGACCTACTTTTTAAAGTGTATTCGAACACTACAAACAACCATGGCACCACCGGGACTCGAACCCGAAACCTGTGGTACCGAGCGCCATTACGCTAGCCACTCGGCCATTCAAGCCCCGCACAAAATGATATGAATTGTGGAATTCGCTATTTGAATTAAATGCCATTGCTGACAACCCATAAATTAGCCAATTGCGCTGATGCATTTAAATTTTTAATAACTTTCTTTTTGAGATATAGGAAGTGTTGATTAAAAGATAGATTAGTGTTGTATTGTTAAACGATAGATGTGTGTATGTGATGTTATTTATTTTAAATGCATATTGTACTTAATGAATAAAAAGTTAATAAAAATATGTTTTTTTTTTACTAAATTTGGGATATTAAATTTACGTGAAGAAATAATTTAATGTTCGCAGAAACATTATATTTAAATCTGTAATTACTGTTATCTAAATATATATTTTTTTTAATTCATTCTGCAAAAATAGCAAAATTTATGTTTTAAAATATTAAATAAAGGTTATTTGAATATATTAATAATTTTTTTTGTATTTTTGTAGCAGAAATGCTATATAAAAAAATTAAAAATTTCTTGATTACCTGAAAATAACAAATCACCGAACATCTGCTTTTGTATAAAAAAATCAACTCAGTTTGTATTTCTAATAGAAAAATCGAATAAATAATTCCAACAAAACAACTAATGCATAAAATTGGATTTAGAAATGACTTTTTTAGAGTGAATTAAGATACAAACATTTGCATTGTTTGCTTAATATAATATTACTTGTTTTTCTTTACAGCCAAATATATTCCGTCAATTAAGTAAAATTCTTAAATACAAGATTATTTCATAAATGATTGGCTTTCATAAAGAAACACACGGCACAAGAAATAACAGAGTAATTGGATCGTACAAAAACATAAATATTTTTTTAATAAAAGTTTCTATATTTAACGATAATAACACATTTGTATATTTAACGATAATGGATATAGTTTAGTATTTATTTTTGGCGCTTGAGGAAAATAGTTAATGTAAATCGCAAATTATTATAATTGGTATCTAATATTAACGTAGTATTCCCATTTTATTTTCATTAAAATTTCATGCTTTTTTGGAAACATATTCGGAAGAAACAAATTTGGTAATAGTAATTGCATTTTTTTTTTATTAATCTGTGTTAATATAAGAGTAATTGAATTCTTCGTAAGATAATAGTTGTTTCTCATATTTCTTTTTTTTTTTTTTTAACGTTATTAATTTTTTACCTTTAAATATGCTTTCAGAAACAGAAATGTATTAGTAAAAATGGAATTTTTGAACACCCAGATGTGAATTTAAGCAAATGCAATATATTTATATGTTACTTTTATAGTTCAAAATATAAACTAGCGTCTATTATTACGAATACAGTTTCAATATTTTTAAGTTAGATACACTCTTTGGCAAAAAATTTTTGTATCTATAGTTACAGTGTTTGATGTGGGTAGCCGGATTTTCTCCTTAAGTATTGCAAATGTTTGAAAGTTACTTCTACACTTTCACCCGAAGGCAATAATCCTTCCCTTCCTATTTGTCAGAGGATTATGTGTAGGACTTTGTGGCAAACGAAGTGTATTATAGAAAAAGAAATCCCATGGAAAATCCCTCACCCTTTGTTGAGATAGATATGAATTGAAATGGCATAATTCCATGGTTGATCCCTAAAGGTTTATTATATTTACTATTAATAAATTTCATTATTATATATAAAAATACTAAAAAACATAATCTAGAAGAAGATATAGCAGAAAAATTGCTGAATAAATGAATGTCGTGATATCACACATCAAAGCAGAGACATTTTTTATCCCGATATTAAATAGTTCATGAAAAGGGAACATTTATTTCAATGACATTTTTCTGTCTACACTACACTACACACTGGCCTCGAAAATTTGCACAAAACCTATATTTTGACATTCTCCAATAAATAATGAAATGCAAGATAATAAGTATGGTTTTATATGAACTCCTTGCCCATAATGAACATTAATAAACCCAATTGAAAATATTATACTCATTTCAAAGAATTGGGCATTTTTATAGAAGACAAAAGTACAAAAAACAATTCTGAAATTCATGTGGTTTTCAAAAATTGTTTCTTGATCTTCAATTGGTGGCATGAATTTAGGTATTGTTGGAGCTATCATGAATAAATCTTCTACATAATTTATTAAAAATTGTGTTATGTTATTACATCGACAGAAATGACTTACTCACAAATTTAAATCACAAAATATGTTTCTTTCAGTACGGTGAAAATTGTTTTTGGTCAGCTCCGTCCAAAAATGACTTACTCACAAATTTAAATCACAAAATATGTTTCTTTCAGTACGGTGAAAATTGTTTTTGGTCAGCTCCGTCCAAAAATTATCTTTATGATGTCTCGTCAATCACGAGTTTGAACTTTTCTTAAGATCAAGTTTTCCTCTTTCACTTCAAAAAAGCTACTTTTGTGCTCCAGCTTATTGCAGATAATTTCATAATTGTTTAAACAGGGACAAAAGATAACCATGATGCGAAAGTTTTATCAAGATCAATGTTTTTATGCAAAAATTTTGGTCACAGAAATTATTATGGTCATTCTTAATTGGTCACAGAAAATTACTCGATGCGTTAAATAAAGAGTACTTAATGGACTAGACAAGATGACTGCTCTTTAAGAAAGAGTCCAGATTTAGTTTAAAGAGTAAATCTTGTCGATCTAAAGCCATGTTTTAACCCAAAACTACAACGTACTAGGTACTCTAAATCGTATGCAACTAAAAGACAATTATAAAGGAGGAATAATCATCGTTTGCACTGTTATCTTTAGGTCCTAATGATCTCCACTTGTTTCCCGGAGGAGCTCCAACAGATAAGAGATGCTAAGATAAGAGAGATAAGAGATGATAAGGGCATGATCCTTATATCAGGTTGCAAGGACTACGGTTTTTACATTCCTTAACACAGCCTCTCATATTGTCAGGACATACCAAGGACTATAACAAGGACTACAGAAATATTGATGATATTGTCTGATATTGATGATAAAAATATTTAGTCTGAATTTTGTTCTTTTAACAAGAATATCTTTTTCTTGTTAAAAGAACAAAATTCAGACTAAATATTTTTTTTTACAAATTGTTTTTAAAAATACTTTTATAAAAAAAATATTTAGCAGCTCAGACACATTCATCAACTCACATTGATTTTTTTGTGGAAGAGAAATAGAGCATCTATAAATAAATAAAAAGTGCATTCTGAATCGATTCTACTCTTCTATATCGACAGTCTATAAGGTAAGTCTATGTGTTAAACCGACCTGCTCACGAGAAACACCAGGTACGTCAGAACGTGCCGCGATAGCAAGCCCGCTCCGTACAAACTTAAAAATAAAATATGATTCAATATTAGAGAAATTAAAAAGCTTAAATTTAAAGTTCTACAGGCAAACGACAAAAGATCTATTCTATTCCACAAAAGGGAATGTTTCAAAACTTTTATAAGCTACCAATAATATTTTTGGAAGGAATTTTAAATTTTTACAAATAAGATCATCAATAGTAAAGTTTATAAGCCGATCCTCAACAATATTGATTCTGTAGGTACCACTATAAAGGACACGATTCAAACTATCCTAGAATACCACTTACCATTAAGGAACTACCCTGAGGAAGTTTTCCCAGTTCCATTAATACCAGATGATTACATTGAACTAAAACAACCAAAGCTTGAGAGCGACTTGCTCGGGTTAAAGCCCAAAAAAAGGGGAAACATGGGGAAAACTTGACAAAATAATTTCTAAATGTATCTCTTATTATTTAGAAATTGGAAACTTTTTTTAGTAATGATTAATATGGCTTCAGAAAATATAAATCTACAATTACAGCATTCCAGAATATTAAAAACTATATAGAGCAAGCCTTTTCTGAAGGGTTAAAATTTTTTTTTTTTTTATTTCATCAATTGATGATGCCTCAATCTTCTATAAAAATAACTCGATAACTCTGCTACTTACAAATATATTAAAACAGCATTGCTTTAAGCAAATTTAAAACTAGTAACCACTACATCAAATGTAACAATATATACAAAATTTTACAAAATGCCAGTAGCTTATCGCTTTGTCACTTCTGGTATCTCTACACATATGGACAAAACGGGTGATATATTTTTAAGCTTTATTAATATGATGCCATCATGGCAGATTAATATACATAGATAATTTAATAATAATAAACTTTTAAAATTGAAGATGATATTTCAAACAATATCTCTTCGATGAATACATTTGATTTTTATAGATATTTTCAGCATTCCCATTAAAAGTCTCCAGGGTACTTTAAACTCACTTTACCACCACTATCATGATAGTATACTTCGATTACTGGATATATCTCTGTATTATTTACATTTATAATAATTACACTTACCGTAATGTGAATCTTTACATCCATATTCAAGGTATTCTAAAACGAACTAGATTTTCATCAATACTAGCTAATATTTATTTACACTACTTCGAAACAAATTATTGATTAATTCACAAATATGCTTTTAGATATGCCGAAGAAATAATTGTTTTCCGCCATCCACAAATCAAACAATCAAACAATCAGTCGTGGCATTTATCTAATAGACCTTATATTAAAACAGACTAATACAAATAACCTGGTATAAGCTTCAACATTAACATTCATAATTCGCCACAAATTAATAGATTTGTCAAAAAAAAAAAAAATTATTTCATTGCACTGTGGTAATCTGATGCAGCTGGTTTTGTTCTAATGTAGCTGGCAAACACTTAGAAAATTGTCTTGATTCCTTAAGGCAAGCGCTGCACAGACGTTACTCACTTAGCACTACTCGGGAGATGCGTGTAACTTGAAGATAAGCTGCGGACTCGGAGTAGCAATACTTCCGCAACGCTGTACGATCCTGTTAGACCGAGACCTACGGTTTAAAATGGATTCCGAAACACTGCAAACATCCATGGCCCTGTCGGGACTCGAACCCGAAACATGTAGTACCGAGGCCATTCTTGGTACTCTAATATCAGTTTCAAAATGCATCGCAATATCATTATTTATTATTAAACTACCTCAAAATGAATTCCCTCTGTAATAACAATACTCTTTAAGAGTAACAAAGAAAAAAAAAATCTTACTTTTAAATAATTTTTTAAATAATTGTGTCCCGTATATATTTCTTCGCTAATACTTTTAATCATTATTATTTAAAAATTTCCCATAAAATTTCCGAAACATTTTCCATAAATTCCCCAAACCGTGGATGTTTTTCTCTCCTTTCTTCCAAGAAATAGTAAATTACTCTACTTTTCTACATCACCATTCCATTAACAGAAACCAATACACAGGGCAGCAACCCACTCAGATACTACACGTATACAAATTATTGATCATAGTCAGACAATCAATCACTCGCTTAATGCCCATATTATATAAAACAGTCACGAGGTACCATCAAGAAAATTAATTATTGCTTTATAAAAACAGACTACATTGCCAAATATTTCTTTTCAATTTCATACCTTACCGGACTCTAAACGGAAGGGTGATCTGTCTGTTCCGTGTTATCGGAATACTTTGCTAGATATGACTTAAGACTTAGATCCACTCATCAAGGAAGCAGAAAGTGCTTATAAAATACTGTGGGTACGCAGTATTCCACGATAAAAGCTATCCCCTCAGAATGTTATAATTAATTTCTGTTGAGGTTTTATAAGTACTTCTGTTTAACTTGCTGATTTCTTTCGAGGTTTACGATTTTCCTTTACAACATATTTCAGACCCGGGTTTTGTATATTATGTGCACATTTTTGTTTTTCTTTTTAACTTTGAATGTAGTTCTTGAGTTCAACATTTTGATTTTGGTATTTTTCTAAGGATTTTAAGTTTTGTTGTTTGAATCTATGCGCACTTCAGACCTTAAATACCTCCCTTTCTTTTATTTTTAATATTTTTTGAATGTGAGGCACTTTTGGATCTTTTTATTACGAGTGCTATAGTTTTATTTTATAATTTGCATATAGCAGAGCCTGTTTTTGCATGATTTGTATAAATTTTTTTTTTTTTTTTTTTTTTTTCATCTGCGAATGCAGTTCTTGGAGTTCAATATTCTTGTAGTTGTATTTTTAACAATTTTAAGTTTTATTGTTTGAACTTTTGAGTACTTCAGGTCTTAAATATTTTTTTTTTTTATATTTTCTTTTATTTTTTGAGATTTTGAATGTGAGACACTCCTTTTTTTTTTTTTTTTTTTTTTTTTTCCAAATGCTATGGTTTTGTTATGTAATGTGCGTATAGCGAATACTGGTAGTGGCTTTTGTTATAAAAAAAGTCATGCTTCTTATTCTTTTCTATTCACCTTCGTTTTTCTTTTTTTTTTGTTGTTGTTGTTGATGTGTTATGTATTTGTGTACTTGCGTATAATTGTATATGTGTGTGTGTTATATTATTCAAAGCATATAAAGGTTATACAAAAATAGCGATTTAAAAAAAAAAAAAAAAATCTGAAAAAGTAACTTATTTTGAAATCTCTGATTAATGGAGGTATATTTGCCTTTTGAAAACAATCTCTAAATAAATGTAATTTTTAGCAATTTCAGGCATGTGTTTTTCTCCAAAATTCATTGTTTTTCATCAGAATTTCACATTCATTGTTTCATCATCTTTCATTCATTCATTGTTTCATTTTCAACAGAAAAAGAAGTTGAATAGGTTATATTTTGTCGATAATTTTTAATCTTATTTAAATAAATATAATTGTTATTGAATGGAATTTAAAAAAAATCATATTCTGCAATAAAAACGTCAAAGGAATTTATTTGCAGAATGCTTTATATGTATACTTCTGATATATTTGCAATAATAAAATGAAATTTATTGATTTTATGCATTTCATCAACATGAAAAAATATTCTATTTTGCACTATTTGCATTATTTATTATAGACGCACTTCAGGAAGGAATATTTGAAAGATTCATTTATTTATTTGATAGATTCAGTATTTTAATTAAAAGAATCATTTATTATTTTTTTTATTTGAAAGAGTTATTATTTTAACAGATCAGCATTTAATTTTAATGTTGGGAACTATCCAAAAAGTCATCTACCAAATATTCAGCAGTTATTTTTATAAGATGGGTAATTTTCTAGGTATAAGATTTTTTATGGTTTTTTCTCTACAAAGTTGTTTGATAAAATTATAAGAAAAGAGTTTAAGGAAACTGCTCCGTTCCATTTTTAGACCAGAATGGCCCAGTGGCTAGCTCTCTAGAACTCGGTACCATAAGGTTTGAATCCCGGCAATACCATGGATGTTGTAGAGTTTCGGAATACACTTTAAACCGTAAGTCCCGGTCTAACGGGATCGTAGAGCGTTGCAGAGACAATGTTACTCCTCTTCCGCAGCTTATCCTCAAGCTTCACGCAATTCCTGGGTAGTGCTAAATGAGTAACCTCGGTGCAGCGCTTGCCTTATGGCATCGAAGACAATTGTTTGCCAGCTGCATTAGAACAAAAAAAAAATTCTCCATGCTGCATGGGAAACGTTTCCCGTACTCGAACAGATGTGAGGATCTATCCTCATCCACAGGAATAATTGCAACCGGACAGTCTTAGGTTCGATCCCAGAAATCACTTCATGAGCATCTGAGCTGGTATCTTTGGCTTTAACGTTTTAGTCATAATCTATGATGTGCAACATTTTTGTTTATTTTTCAATATCTGGCTATTTGTTCATCAAATTTTTCTTTTTTCTTTTGATTTAAATAATTATTTTTTTCTAATTTAATTCAATAATTGCCCATTTAAACTTGTCTAGGTGCTTCAAGCTGTTTTATAAAGTTGGTTATAGTGTTTTGAAAATAGTTTGTTTTGTTTTGATTATCTGCTGCAGACGTGTCGCCATCTGCTGACCATTTATGCTACTTTTTTGTATGTTTATTTACCCCTTTATGGTTTTTCTTTTTAACTTTGCAAATTTATATTTTATTTTTTTTATTTATTTATTTTTAAGGGAAGGGGGTAACTTCATGTAACAGACATTTAATTGTACTGACAGCTTTATCTTTTTTCGATCTCGTTGCGTTAATTGTACTCATAGAAGGATATATTTTTCAAAATTTTTCTGTAATTTAAATTTTTTTTTTTTTAATGCAAATAATTACATTTTATACAAATTTTCTATTAATTATTTTAAATATTTAGGTTTAGTGGCACTTTATATCACATTAGACTCCGTAATCAGTACGCCATTGTTCTTTGCAATTTTAATGGAATTGAATGCTTTGCAAAAAAAAAATCTTGCATAAAAAAATTATTTTTTGAAAATTGTTCAGTTTTAGTCTACGATATTTATTGCATAGAATTTATTTGTATAAGAGCTGTTAGGCCAATTTTAATGTTAAATCAAGATGTCAATTTTTATTGTGAGGTGGCGCCATCTAATGTATATTTTATGAAAAGTTATTAATTAGTTATAAATTTGAATGATCATGCTGCATTTATTACAAAATTTATAAAAAATAATTTGGTTTAATTTCATGTTATACTTGTCCTTCCTATTAAATAAATATTAAAAACTATTGTTATATCAATATGCAATTTCAAATTAAATCACCATGTTGCTTAAAATTTATTTTTTAAAATTTGAATTTATTTATGAAATGAATTAAATAGTCAAAACATATAGTAAATAATGGTTAATTAGAGAATATATTTTTAAAAAATTATTTAAAAATAAACAAAATTAACGAAACATTAAGGTATAAGTAACTCTGTAAAATTAAGGCTGATGAAATTACAAAATTACAAATTACAGCACGACCCCTACTACAAAGCGATTAAATACATATGCATATATATGGTTGTAATGTGGATTTACAAGAACGGCTTCCAGAAAAAGGATGCTACAGTGAATTATGAAAAAACGTTTAATTAATATACTGAAATGTATTTGATTTACATATTCATTTAGTAATAAATTCAATATAAGAAATATATAAGATTATACAATATATTTAATAAAATAACTGAATAGCTTAAATTTAGTAAAACAACTAAGTGATCTAAGCAATCCCTTTTAATGGAATTCTCATCAAATATTCTTAAAAGAAGATGTCTTTTCCTTGGTCATTTTTTTTCTTTTTTTTATTTTTCTTTATATGTGTAGGTGGTACTTTTTAAAAATTTGATACTGTTTTAAATAAATAATATTTAATTTTCTTAAGCTATGTTGAATAGTGAAAAAGTTCTATGCTACAAATATTATTCTTCAAATTGTTTTTTTTTCCAATTTTTTTTTTTTTTCTTGAACGTATGAAAACAAGTAATAAATAAATAATTTTTTATCTAAGGAGAAAGAAAAACAAACTCATTATATTGAGTATTTGTGTCAATTTTGAAAATTCTTTATAAAGCTTTTATATTTACCATGCAATTTTTTTTTTTTTTTAAACATTATAGCTGCAGTTTCTTCATTTTTAGAATATTTATTATTATTTTTTTTTAAATAGTGATTGGCAAAAAACTGATGTCTCAAAAAAGGAATAGAAAATAAAAATATAAAAATTAAATTGTTATATAGTTTTTTTTTTTTTTGTGTTAAGAAATAGAAATTTTAGATAGATCAATTTTTTTATTAAATAAAGAATATTTATGGGTTTTATCATCATTTAAACAATGATTCTAATGGAAAACAAATTTCAATTTATTTTTCAACATAATACTTACAAATTTAAAGTCTTTTAAAGTAAAACAGAAGAATTTAATTTTTTTTAAATTTTCTTAAAGACAATAATAACGATAATAATTTTCTAGAAATAATAATACTCATAATAATTTTAAAGAAATAATAATTTTCTAAGAAATAATAATTCTAACTAAATCATAATAATTTTCTAAGAAATAATAATAGAAATAATAATATTCATAATAATTTTCTAAGAAATAATAATCATAATAATTTTAACAATAGGAAATTGTTAGCTATAACTGAAATATGTTGCAATGCAATAGCCAAACAAACATAAAGCATTATTTCATGGAATGTAGATAAAATGATCTAATTCTCGTGTGCATAATGATGACTTCACCTAAAAAACGACGATAGATAGAACATAACCTGCCAGAAGTAATATCAAAGGTCCTGATATATCACTAATTTGCAAAGGTTTGATAGCTTCAATTTCAGATGCTTCATTTTGTCTAGTTAACCATACTCTCAAGGATTCATCTTTCAAAAATTTTTTATATATGCCTGCACTATTTAACGAAGAAATAATTTTACATAGCTTTTTCTTCAGAGGGAAATTTTTCCTCATTGGTATTGCTAAAGTTGCAGAATTAAGAGAATCTGAAGATACATGCATGGAAGCAGATATTTCTGCTCCTGAATTTATCTGAAGCATAGATTTAGGACCAATCGCAGCTGAGTACGGGTTGATATAATTACTACCAATGACTTCATCATATGCGTAATACCAATTATTTTGTTCTACTGCTTTTCCAAGAGTTTTCATGTAATCTATTTCAGATGATAGCAATATTTTTAAATTTGAGGAACCTTTGGAAATGAAACATTTGTGCGATCCTCTGACACTGCTTCTGAAAGTTCCTTGAAATTCCGAATAGGTTCTTCTTCTAAAGGTACGGTTAGGAATGACAGAAATACAGCTGTGTAACTGAAAGAAATTATCATTGCAAAAAGCACCAAGTGGACAGCAGAACTCGATTTCTGAATGAGGCATCACTAACCATCAATGGTTGCCTTAAAATGCTACTGAAAGTTTGCAAGAAGAGAAAAATCAGTGAGTACCTTTTATCCAGCAGAAATAAAAATATCAGTGGCATCAAGAAAAGAAAACCAATGCATATCCACCACAGTGTGAAAGGAAATGGGTAAACAAACGCTAATGTTGGTGACACCAAACCAGGTTTGCCAATAGCAAATGTAATTTCATCAATACTATAAGCCGGAGTGAAGTCTGCAATTTGCATCCTCTCTTGTGTTGGCATAATAAAATTCATGGCTATGTCGGCTTCTCCAGTTTGTACTTTTCCTACCATACCTGTCCAGTTGCCATCAGGTAAAAAAAGTCTACCCCATTCATCATCTGCAGGAAAAACGAACTCATAAGGAACTTTTAGTGCTTCTAAAATCACTTCCAGAAACTTTCCGTCGAGTCCACCAAATTCTACTTTGCCCTCTTTCAATTTTTGAACTTCTAATTGCCTTTTTACTATTACAGTAGCAACTTTAATGCTTAAAGGATCCATTCGTGATATCAGAATTTATATGTACCGGTATCGTATGCTTGAAAATAAGAGATGTATCTGAATCTAGAGCAGAATGAAATCAGATATCTTCGCTTTCGAAAAAAAGTTGATATTTGAATTAGCCAACAAATTTTAACAAAAGTAATCTCAATTACTGAAGTTGTTACGTCATTACGACACTTAAGAATATTCGTATCGGTATAATTGTGCTAAGATTTGAATATTTTATGATAATATAGAAAATTGCGTTTTCTGACTTTTCACAATTTCAAAGTTTTATTATCCTCCATTACATATAATAACATTCATTACTTATTTTGAACAACTTGTTATGCTATAATTTAAATGAAAATTGTCCCAAACAACATTGCTAAACTATAATTATATTTCCAATTTTGTACCGTAATGTATCTTTTTGAATTTTTTTTTAATGTTAAATTATGAAGAAGAAAAATAAGAATATTTTGTTCTAAGCTTTTTTTTTTTTTTCCTTTTAGTAAATCGGAAAAAACACTACATGAAATGTAATGTGTTACAAATTCTAAGCTGATCACAACAAACTGGAATGACTATAACAAGCAAATTTAGGAAATATATGAAATTTTTTTTTAAATATGGCGGCAAGGCATATTGTTAAATCATTATGAACTATTTTTTCTTTAATTTCCTATTTTTTAAGTGGAAGATATTTTTTGTAAAATTTAATTTTTTTAAATTGTTAATAATACGAAAAAAATGTAATAATTCATCTTTTTTATTACCAATAAATCGAGCTAATAAAACATGAAAAAATTCGCAGTTCTTTTTTAAAAAAGTATTTATCATTATTTAAAAAAAATCAATGATTCAAAATGTCATATTTTGTATTTTTCACATTAATTATATTATATTTTCCATATTATATCTCCATGAAGAATTTTTGTTCTTTAAAGATGTAATACTACGCCTGTAAAAATAATCAGTTTTCAATTAGTATAACTCTAATAACGAACTTCGCTTAGTTAACAAATTAAATTTATTATAAAAATAATGAAAAAAAAATAATATTGTTTTTAACGAATAAAATATTTTTATACATAAATTAAATTGCTCAATCAAAAATTTTTTTGTAATTATTTAGACCGTGGGGGTCCGGGTTATAACTACTTCATTGTAGCCCATTCATATCGTAAAAGGCGACTACCTGGGGTAGAAGTAATCAGTGCCCGGGCGTATAACGGGGTGGGGGATAAAGTCAGACTTCTTCCTTTAGATTCTATGCTTGCTATGTCTTTGTGCCGCAAGGTTAAGGACAAAAAATAGCTGCATTTCTTACCTTTTATAATGACTCTTAAGTTTAAGACACACGGGTTCATTGACTTGATCTAGATGCTGCTGTCAACCAAGTGGGATAAGAAACAACAACAACAACGAAAAAAATTATTTTTATCTAAATTTAAAAACTTATATTACAGCGATATTATTAGAATAAATGGAAAAAAAATAACGTCATTTTTTATCTAAAAATAAAAAAGTAAATGTAATTTCTTGCGTAGAATTTCAGATTTATCATACAACAAATCTCTTTAAATATAAATCTTAAATTGTTTCCTTTTTGTTTTTTTTTTTGTCTATTTTAAATGTCTTATTCGTGATTTAGTAGTAACTAGCTTTAGTTCATGAACGAAAAGACCAGGGCTAAATTCAAACTTGTGGTGAACCTATAGTCAAGACTGAAAAGCTAATTGATTTAGAAGAGACAGTAAAAAAATATTGAAAAATAAAGCTGTAACTGTAATTTTCCTTTTCTAAAACAATCACGAAAACCAATAAAAAAATCAAATATATTTAAAGGTAATACAGTAATATCTTCTGATGCTTCCTGGCTAAGGCTAAATCTGTTAAAAAATACAATGAAAAACTGAAAATTACATGAGTTCAAGCGCAGAGAATTAGTAAAATAGTATTTATTTTAGAGATTTTCTTTCATTTTAAATCTACACTTTGTATTATTCCTAAAAGTGTAAAATTATTTTTTGCCTAAAAATAATAATAAATAATAATATAATAAATATTTGAATAAAAATTTCATTTAAAACAAATGCCAATTTATTTATTAAATTGGCATTTGTTTTAAATGAAATTTAACAATTATTTGTTTTATTATATTTTTATCAGGAAAAAAATAAAGGAATAAAATAATTATTTTGCTTAAAATTTTTTTAATGTAGAAAAAGAAAATATTTAAATATATTTTTATGCTTTTGAGAGCAATTATAAAGAAAATTGAAGAAAAAGCTTGAAAATTACTTATTTAATTTTATCAAACAATTTATTGTATGATTTCACTTTTTGATATGGGATTACTTATATTATCGCTAGTGATAATATTAAAGTATTTTCCATTTTGAACTAAAATATTCATAAGCTTTTTATGCGTCATAAATTTATATGTATCACTAATTCCCAAAATTGAATGATAATAATAGTAACATTAACGCTTTTTAAAATCAAACAATAAATTAACAATATTATTCAATTCATAAAATTCTCTTTTTCTCCAGATTATTACCAAAAGTAGAATTTTAATACGTATAATCTAAGAAAAATGATTAGCATTTGTAAAAGTATTAAGGAGAAGAATTATAAATAACAGTTAAATAAGAGGAATTTAAAACTATCTAGGCAATTTGTAACTGAAAATGTAAAAGTGCAATAGTTAGAATTAATTAAGTTTATTTGTATATTATTAAATTTCGTTATATCCTATACTATTGTGCCAAAAAAAAGACCAATTTTCAATTTAAAATTCAGGTCTCATGGAATTTCAATTTTTTTTTTTTTAGGTTGCTGGCACTGTCCTTGACATCTGTGTCAAATTTGACATCAAAATATTCATTAGTGTTTGAATTACGCTTGGCTTTGTGAGACGCTAAAACTGATTCCGGCGATGTTTGAAATGTCCGAATTAATTGAGCAAAGAACTTGCATTACATTTTGTTTGTGAAAACGTATGGAATTTTGCAGAAGGCATTCGGTGAGCATAACTATATCGGAAAGAAATGTTTACAAGTGGTATAAACAGTTCAAAGAAGGCAGAGAACACGTTGAAGACGAAGAGCGCTCTGGTCGATCATCGATCTCATCCGACGAAGCTCACGTTTAAAAATTAAAGATTTGGTGCTTGCAAAAACCGTCCATTTACAATTAGAGACCATGCTGATAATATTGGAATTTCGAAAATATCCACCAATTCCATTTTGAGACTCAAACGCTTCAAATCTTGATAGGTACCGAAAACATTGAATGCGCCAACTCACACTGCATTGATTCTTCGGGACTTCTTTTGCCAAAAATGAAACCCATATAGTTCCACAACCACCGTATTCAAACCGTGCGATGTCTGGCTATTCCCCTAAACTCAAAAGACCACTCCGGGGACACCGTTTTGAGTCGACTGAAGAGATTGAACTTGAATCGATGCGCTCTTTGAAAGCCATCTTTGCCGATGACATTTTAGCATGCATTTAGGATTGGAAAAAAAAGTTGCCATAAGTGCATTGTGTATGGAGGGGATTACTTTGAAAGCGGTGAATTAAATTTGGAAGAATAAAGAGTGTTTAAAAATACAAATTACTCTTACTTCTTGGGCACAGTAGTATTTTTGAATCATGGGAATAGCAATGCACAGTATAGCAATGTACCAATTACAGAAATTTTCTGTTCTTCAGTCCTTGTCTTAAATGTTTCTTCTTCTTTTTTTTAACATCATAAATTTTTTTAAGCAGGCTGTATTTGCTTAATCTATAAGAAAAATTATAAATTTAAGGCGTTAATATTCATATAAAAGTAATAAAAATTGTTTTATATATAAATATGAGCTACAAAGCTCAAATGATTATATTAAAAATTGCAATACATTACAAATATTACTAACTAATTACGAATTTTTAAAATTTGTGTATTTACATAATGTAGACAATAATAAACATTTATATGTTTGTTCACATAGCCCTAAGACTTCAAGGAAGTTAAGAGTATTGGAAAGTCGAAATTATTTGCTTAATTTTGATAAAAATAGATAAAAAAGGGACAGTTGTTAAAGGCTTATAATTTATTAAAAATAATGCAAGGTCAAATGGGTAATTTAGTCTTTTCTTTTACACCTGGAATTTCGTGGAAATTCGTAGCCCATATCCTCAGGTGGAACCTCAGGTACACCCATGTTCCATAAAAACAAAAAATGAGAATTAAAAAATGCATAATGCTTATTGTAAATAAAATTATTTTGCATAAGCAAGTAGATTATTAATTTTCTTGAATTATTTTAACGTTTGCAAGTTAAATGTGCCTATTTCAGCAAAACATTTTAATGAACATCAATATTTCTTTTAAAATTTTCAACACGCAAATTAAACATAATTGATTACATTTTTGTGACAACCATTTTCGAATTATAAATTGCATTTATCTAGCAGTCTTTTTTCCATGTCTTAATAACGAAATGCAGATTAAAATATTTGAACATGAACTTTTATATTTTGCAAATGTATGCTAAAATAATATTTTAACATAGTGTTTGGTTGAATGTTATATTATAAATGACATTTTTTTACATGACGTTAATTTGTATAATAAGTTTGAGTATTTAAATTGGAATGGGTTGTGGCGCCATCTATGAGAATTAAAAGAAGCTTTAATGCAATTATTGAAATACGAGGAAAAACCCATAAATAAAATTGCCAATTAATAATCACAATTTTGTGCAGGATCCATATATTAAAATAAAACAATTTATTTATTTTTAGAAACTTTTTTAAAAATAGTTTTTTTTATTGATATTTATTTATTTTTTTATATATTATGGAGATTGTATAAATTAGTACAGACATAAAACGTTTTTCACACATTACATTCTACTAAATAGATAATCATATTAAAATTTAGAACAAAAATAGTTTTAGAGAAATTAAATTTTAAAAATATTTAATATTAAATAATGCATTTTTATCTATCGAAACAAACTTGTTTTATTAACCAATATAATTTTCTGAATACTTATTGATTTGAAATTACAATTAATTAGAAATTTTAATTCAAACTATACATTTTTAATATAATGCTTACTAATTATTATGATTTTCTACGTTTGTAAAAATGATTTAATTGTAAATTTTCTGTAAATTATTATTTACTACGTCTTATTGCAGTTGAATAGATGAGAAATTAAATGCTAAATAAAAATTTTTGTTGAAACAAGTGGTGCCATCTTGAGTTAATTTTAACGTATTATTTAACAATGGCCTGGTACAGATGCTTTGTATAAAAATAATTTTTGAATTAAAACTAATACTTTTATTTTAAAAAGTTGTGACTTTGATATTACATTAAATTGACAAAAATACCTAAATGACTTCTAATTTTGAAATTTAAAAAAAAAAAAAAAAATCTGACATTATCTAAAACAAGCATCCACTGCATAGCCATATGTGAATATCATTAAAACAGATGCTTTCTTAATACATCAACTAGCAAATACTATATTATTGTTTTAAATGTAAAATAAAAACTTAAAATAAGAATAATTTAAATATGTGACTTATTATTATTATTATTATTATAAAATTTGGCGAATTTGTTTTACATGCATCCAACTACTTATCGATGAATATTTCTTTTAATTCAATATTTTATTTTATTAATCTAATATATTTATATTCTAATACAAGCAGTTTTTTATTATACTAAATTTCAGAAAACGAATAGCATTTGTTAAAAAAAAAAATCTCTTTTTTTTTATTTCTTGAATCTGCTTAATCAAAATTATATTTAATTTTTGCAATTATTAAATTACAGCTACTAAATTATTAATAATCTTAAAATTCTGATATTTATGTTTTTTAAATTTATTTTCAATGGTGTTTATTCTTGCCGTTTGCATAGATTCTCTCCTGATCAATAATATTGTAAACTACAATAAAATACACACAAAAAAATAATACTAAAACACACTTTTATTGATAATCAACTTTAACTGAATATCAATCTTATAATGATATTGTTTTAGTTGAATACTGTATGTTCTTTGTCGATTCTATTGAATTGAGAAGAAGAATCTCAGTGTAAAACATTTTTTTCCAACTAAGGCTTGCAGATATGCTATTCAGAATTGACCATATGAAATTTTGACATCTGGGATTATCATCACCCATTAAGCACAACACATCTACATTATAAATCATTCCACTCAATACAATCTTGATTACTCTTCTTGCAGTCCTGATCTCCCACCCAATGACTCCCCCTTCCTGCCTCCTCACCCTTTTTTTTTTTTTTTTCACCTGAAGAAGTAACTTGCCTCACAATATTTTGTTGACATTGGAAGGGTAAGAGCATCAATACTGGATTTGAACTCGCAGGCTACAAAATACTGAGTGTAACGAAATAATGATGGTCATGGAAAAATAATCAATATATCTACGTACATGGAGCCAATAATAAAATGTCCTCTCTAATATTTTATTTATTTATTTCATAACTTTTTTTTTCTAATGTTGCTGGCAAACACTTAGACGGTTGTCTTTGATGCCTAAGGCAAGAGCTGCACCGACGTTACTCATTTAGCACTAACCAGGAGTTGTGTGTAGCTTGAAGATAAGTACAGACGCTGAGTAACAATACCTCCGCAAAGCTCTACGATCATGTTAGACCGGGACCTACGGTTAAAAATGGATTCCGAACCACTACAAACATCCACACCACTGGCGGGACTCGAACTCGAAACATGTGATACCCAAAGCCCTAGCCACTAGGCCATTCAGACCTTTTTTTTTTCTTTTTGCATAACTAAAACAGTGCATTATCTACTTAAACATGTTAAATCAACTAACATTTGATCAAAAACAAAATATAATTCATTAAACAAACAAAATATTCAAAAATATTCAAAAACAAAATATAATTCATTATAAAATGCATGTAATAAAAGATTATTAATATAATATTAACTATTAATAACTATATTAACTATTAAAAAAATATTAAGAATAATATTAACGAGTAAAGAATATTATTATATTATTTCAAAAATTCAGAACTTAAATATTTTTAATAATAAAAAAAGAATTTGATAGATTACAGTGAAGAAAATATTTCAGATCCCCCTAAAGTAACATTTATTTTGTATGAAGAAAAAAAAAAAAATAAAAAATGCAACTCAAACAGATCGATTTTATTTCTTTTCCTACCAAAGCTCCTCTGCTAAAATAAGCACCGGCAGAAACTATTATTCTGACTTGCATAAATCATTCTTTTTTTTATTTACTTTTTTTCGTTTTTTAATCAGTTGAGCTGGTGTTGGAGAAAGCTTTATTACAGTATAACATTCGTCTGAGAAGAATTTTGTATTTCTAATACAAAACGAATTTAAATTTGAAATTGTTTTTCAATGCGAATAAGTAAGAAGAACACTTATCACTTGAAAGAAGTAAGTCAACATTAATATTACTAAAAGATTTTTTAAAAAAAAACTACACTTTAATGTTAAGGAATGAATTACATTAAGTTAAAATTTTTTAAAAGAAATATAATTAAAATTTTATATGTCTAAATGACATTTTCAAAAGGAAAAATAAATAAATATAAGTTGCATAATATTATATAACTACATAAATATTATATAGTTTATATTATATAGTTATAAATATTATATAGGTGAAATTTATGAGAAATAAAACTAATTTATGTAATATTAAATTTACACCTTGATAAAATGAAATTATTAAAATTAAAAGAAAAAAATGCACATTTAATTCAATTATAAATTATGTACAGGATGAATATAATTAAAGTCCCACTTTGCAAATGCTATAAAAAAAAGAACCACTCGTTACAATGAGTTCAAATTTGAACTGAAGATACTCGAAAGAGGGTGAAATAGTATGGCATCCAAAGTGTATAATAGATGGCAGTGTAAGCGGTATAAAGAAAGTGAATTCTGCTGCCAGTGATATTTTGAATCGATATTTCAACGTATTTGGCATAAGTTGCACATTAAACTAACTGTAGTGTTCAATGTGCTTGATTGTTTTGGTTTTGTGATGGAAAAAATGGCTTCCAAGTCATTCAATAGTTTTGCCACTTGTGTTTGTGGAAAACCCATCCACCATGGCAAGGTCGTACCAGTCCCAAAGTGTATTAATAGATGGCGCTGCAAGCGGCGTAAAGAAAGTGAATTTGGCTGCCAGTGAATCGAAATTACAACGTATTTGGAATGAGTTGCACATTAAAACCATCTGTATTATTCAATGTGCGTGATTGTATCAGTTTTTGACGGGAAAAATGATTTCCAAGTCATTCAACAGTTGTGTCACTGTTAGTGGATGGAATGGATGGGACATTTTGGACAGCATTTTTTTGGACATCTTTTTTGATACCATACCGTTTCATCCTTCTTCAAGTATTTTCAGTTCAAATTTGAACTCATCGGGATGAGTTCTTTTTTACAACATTTTGAAAGTAAAACTTTATTTATAATCACCCTGTTTAAAGAATCTAACATTGATAAGTACTTAATAGTAAATTGTAGTAATTATAAGAATAAAACATTTGCTGAAAGTTTGTAATTACAAAAAGTTAATTCTTTATCATAAAGTAATACGTTAGAGAATATCTACGCCCTAATATTATGTAGCATAACAACTTCTATTACATATGAAAATGTTTGCATGTATTATGTTTATATATAATATATATATAGTTTTTTCAGCAACCGTATCCAAAGAATTGGTGAAATAAACAATCTGGACTGTAAACTCTACAAGAAACGATGGTTTCCAATGTCTTCAGGCTACAGCAGTCAAAGAATTTTAGAAATAAATAATTTGAGATATCAGTGTGCCTCTGGTAACAAAAGTTTACATTATTTTGCAGGAACTCCAGACAATGAATTATGGATTCGGAACGAAGACTGAATAACTCATGCTACAGGTAATAATAATACCTTCCGCAGTTTTCTGCCAACCACATAGATAGATACAGAAATTAGATAGATGTCCAAACCTTAAGCCTAACTCATTGTTTCTAATATTTGACAGAACATTCTTCTATCTCACGGAGTTGCAATATGAATTCAAAAATATCCAATTAGTTTTTTCGAATGTTGTAAATTCTTTGATGATTAATCAACACCAGGCCGAGAGGAAATTCTGCTTTTCCGAAAGCTGGTCACCGTAAGTTTAGGTGTTTTGATTTCTATCCGAATTGTAGCTCACTTTTTTCATGTGAAGTACTCAAACCTTTCTCTTTCAAATCTGTACAAAGAATTTTCAGCACATTTAATTACAAAGAAGTTAATTTATTGGTTTGGCAGCTTCATTAAATGTTGCTTTGCAAAGTATTTTGCTTGTAAATTACAATTTATTTAAATGTTATACGACTTTATGTTTTCAAAACTTTGAGTTAGCGATAAACATCTTTTTCTTTCTGACAATTAATTTTCTTATTTAAAATTTAGGGCCACTATATTATTTGCTTTATTTTAAATAGTAAAAATATGCTAAATATGATTATATGGATTTAGAAAAATAAAATTTTGTTAATCTTTTCATAAAAATTGTTGCTATTTATAAATTTTGTCAAGCATGCGTATAAAATTATAAAAATTTAACGCTACCTTTCATTTACTTTATACATAATCCAATTATACAACCCATATGCCTTAAGAGTTTTTCTGCAATAAATCATTCTTGTGGGCTTAGTATTAACATTTACTTACATCCAGTAAACAAGTAAATTATTACAAGTAAATTTTAATAAGTTTTGACAATTTCTTTTTTGGTACGTTAATCTTTATAATAATTAGTATACATATTATGACTTATAACATAATTAGATGAAGCATAATATTAAAATGCATTAATATGATGTTCTAAAGCACGATTTACCATGACAATTGTTTTAGTTTTATTCTGAACTTTCTGTAGAGGACCGAATGTATTTTCCTCTTTGTGGCAACATTGATTAAGTGTAAAAAAAAATGAATGAAATATTTTTGTATAATAATCATCATATGTTTAACTATATCCGATAAACGAGAGCATCTCCATGTATAATTGGACTAATACATGTAAAACCAATTGGACTAATAAATTAATCAAATATGAATTTGTAATGTTTTTTGTGAGAATTTTGAAAGAATATTATATAAAATTTTAATAAGCTTATTTTTTTTAATAAAGAATATTTATTTATATAAAGTAACCCAATAATGTCAATTACATAAATATTTCTGTCAAAAGTCGATTTATAACATATTTTCGAATTTTTTCCAAAAAATATGTGTGTTCTGTTTAAAGGATAAATGTCCTAATTAGTCTTTTATAATAAATTAAATAAACATAACAAATATTACACCTCGACTTATAAGAATTTCATCATATAGAATTCAATATTTATCTATATTAGCAATGCGAAGCTTTTTGTTCACAAAAATAATAATAATATTTTTTTAACATTATTCATTAGAAAATATGCTTGAATTTATAACTGACTAAACATGTGTTTTTCTACTACAACAGTAACGCATATTTAAACGTAGATTATTACACAATTTACAAAGAAATAAAATAAGAATAAAAAAAAAAATTATTTGTTATTTACAATTTATCTTTGAACGCTGCCAACTACTATATGAAACATACAATTTCATCCCTCCATTGAATGCATTAAAGAATCCCAAATCTGAAGTAAAATCTATACCAGGGTTGGCCAACCCAAATGATCGTGGGGGCCACTTTGTAAATGTATCTTAACTCCACGGGCCTCATATAAAATGATATATCCCTATATTAGATTTAGACCCACTATAGACATTTTTTGGAGTGAAAAATTGAAACATAATGAGTTAATAGTAAACACAATAATATTATTCTTGCATGTAAACATTGATAATATAATAATAATGATAGTAAATGCATCTTGTAAAGAAATATATAACACTAAAAATGATATATAAAAACATATCAATATAAATGAAATAAAATAAAATGAAATCATTAAAAAATATTTATTTTACTAGTGCGATATTTGTTTCTAGATTCTTTCACTTAGCTTTTGCAAATCGATGCACTAGCATCATGATTTCGCTGAATATAATTTAATTATTCTACTAACTTTTAACTGTAAACTCATAAATAAAATAGGCAATATCTGTCCTATATTCGCAAGAATATTATTTTAAAATCAAAGTTAATTTTTCCTCATAATTTCGACAGTTAATTTTTGAATAGATGGATGCACTAATAATGTATTTTTTTATATCGGTTTTCACTAGTTTGGCTATTATAAAATAAATATATCTTGTAAAATTGTGTCTTGTGTTCTAATTTTTCTCTGAAGTTATTATATTTTAATGCCGTGTCTAGCCAAAAGATTACGAATAAATTCTAATTAGTATATTTTTGTTTAAACAAAAATCATTTTTTGTCTTGAGTGTCTGTATAGCGCTCACTGATGGTATCTGCCGCCATCTGGTGTTCACAATTTGTCCTTTTCATTAATTTAGAGTTAATTATTTAAAAAATAAATTAAAATTGTTTAAATAAACGAAAATCGTTTTCAAATAATTATATTTTAAGTGTATGCGACATTTTTCTTTTTCAATATTTTTTTTCTTTTTTTTTCTGTTTAGGCTTATTTTAATTTAGTCTCTAAAAATTTTTTAATTATAAATAGTTATTCAAAATACTTTTTTTTTTACAATTTGACAAAGCACATTTCTTAATTATTATCATTGTTTTGCCCTTAGTTATTTTGAGCTTTTAATTTTTTTTTTTTTTCTTTTAGTCTTAATTAAATATACGAAAACTGAAGATCACCAAAATCTCGAAAAAATTCTCACGATTTTATTTTTTATTATTATTATAGTGTTTGTTAAAAATAGAAATTAATGCGAAATACGAAAAATAAATTGAATTACAAGTTAAAGAGGATGGATATATTCATGAGCACTTTAATTCTATGAATGAAACTAAAAATGTTCGCTTTTCTATTGCCGGGCAACGCCTATCATATTTCATCTGATCAGTTAATTCGAAAAGAAAAAAAAACACTACAGAATCAGTAAAGCAGGAAGGACTTTTTTTCTTGGAAAATCAGCTAATCTTGAGTATTTTCACTTCCTCAATAAATAACTCCTACATAACCCTATTAGAGATATGTAGGCTCAGTGAGGTAGGAAGTTTTCCCCTTAAATAATGAGGTTGTATTTTTTTTTTTAATCATTGAATGTGACAATTTCATTTAACTTCCTTGGTTTATTAAGTATTTCCTACTTCCATGCCTTAAAAATATCTACTAAAGAAATGTAAGGTTATCGGAAAATTCAGTTTTACTTTATAATCATTACATTCTCCTGTCTAATTAAGCAGCCCGGAAGCCAAATGTCTAGCGCTCTGGCCGTTGGTACCACAGGTTTCAGGTTCGAATCCTGGCAGAGACATGGATGTTAGTTGGGGGTTCAGATTTCCCGTTAAACTGTAAGTCCCGGTCTAATTAGCCTAAATTGTGCACAAAATGACAATAGAGCGACAAACCAAACATGTCTAATTAAATATAGATAAAATAAATATTCAAGCAATGTTGGATTAGCAGCAAGTTCAAAGATATTAGTACACTAAGGCAAGTGTCCTTATTTGATGATTTTCATTTATTTATTATTTTTTTTTTTTAAACTCATTTTTTTTTTTTTTTGTAATTCTGGGTTAAGAGCTGGAATCAGTATAAAATGTGCTGCCATCAAAACAAATGAAGCCATTGTGATAGGTTATAACATCCCAACATGACCAGCTTTGATCCCAGGAAAAAAGTAGGTTACTGTCTGACCAAGGGAGACCAAAAATATTCCATTCGTAATTAGTAAATCTTTATAGTGATTAATTTTTAAAATAAAGATAATAAACTAATAGTTTATTATCTTTATTTTAAAAATTAATCCATATAATAACTACAGAAATTTTCTTAAAATAATCTTTTTTAAAAAAAAAAAAAAATAAATTTTTAATTCAAATTCATATTAAGTATTACATTTTCTTACAGTTTTCATGTATGCAAAGAAACATTATAATGATTAAAAAAAGTATGCAAAAGTCTCATATTTACAAAAAGGCTTACAAGGCATTTTGATGACGCCACATAATCTTCTTTAAGGATGTCATTTGCAATCTCCATCTTGAATTAAACCAAAACCTCTTAAGATTCTTTATATTGCTTAGTTCTGGACGAAATTCGTTAATTAAGCCTCTCCTTCATTGAAATAAGCTTATCTTCCACGAAACATGGCGAGCAGTCCGCCACATTTGGGGAAAGGTCATTAGAATTCTTAAAGCTGCATGAAGTAAACATTCATTCGGTTGAGAGTGTACCCTGGATTTTCCTGGAAAATCCAGGGTAATATTTTGTCACTGCAGTTTAGCCTCCAGCTAATGATAATTCTGACTACATTTTCTAGTATATTATATGGAGTTGTGAAATAGAAATGTCTAATAATTGTAGAAATTATATGGTACGTTTATTGTAGAATGTTCAATCACTATTTGTATTTTGAAAATATTAAATTTAAACTATAAAAATACACAATAACTATATTTTCTGGTATATTATATGAAATTATGAAATAGAAAATCAGAATAATATTTATAGAAATTCTAAGATCTGTTTATTGTAGAATGTTCAATCACTATTTGTATTTTGAAAATATTAAATTTAAACTATAAAAATACACAATTTCTATATTTTCTGGTATATTATATAAAGTTATGAACTATAAAGTCCTAATATTTATAGAAATTTTAAGATCTGTTTATTGTAGAATGTTCAATCACTATTTGTATTTTGAAAATATTAAATTTAAACTATAAAAATACACAATATCTATATTTTCTGGTATATTATATGAAATTATGAACTAGAAAATCCTAATATTTATAGAAATTCTAAGATATGTTTATTGTAGAATGTTCAATCACTATTTGTATTTTGAAAATATTAAATTTAAACAATAAAAATACACGATATCTATATTTTCTGGTATATTATATGAAATTATGAACTAGAAAATCCTAATATTTATAGAAATTCTAAGATATGTTTATTGTAGAATGTTCAATCACTATTTGTATTTTGAAAATATTAAATTTAAACTATAAAAATACACAATAACTATATTTTCTGGTATATTATATGAAATTATGAACTAGAAAATCAGAATAATATTTATAGAAATTCTAAGATCTGTTTTTTTGTAGAATGTTCAATCACTATTTGTATTTTGAAAATATTAAATTTAAACTATAAAAATACACAATATCTATATTTTCTGGTATATTATATAAAGTTATGAACTATAAAAAGTCCTAATATTTATAGAAATTTTAAGATCTGTTTATTGTAGAATGTTCAACCACTATTTGTATTTTGTACTTAAAAATATTGGTTTTTAAACTATAAAATACACAATAGAATACTCTTAAGTCACATGCAAAATATATAATATTTTATAAAATAATTTATTAAAAAGCACTAGCTACTATGTGCATAAATATCGATGTTTTCAAATATCTACGTACATAAACAATGATATTAGTGATATTCGATTTATCGATGTTCTCAATGTTTATGATCGATATTTATCCATGTACATAAATATTGTTTAAATTCGAATATTTTTCATGTCATAAATATCGATGTTGTTCATGTATCGGCTTTATAAATATCGATGTTCGACTAAAATATCGATGTGTTTCATATCGATGTTCTGTTTCGAGATACTACTATGTACATAAATATCGATGTTTCGATCGACATAATTTGACATAATTTTTCCATATCGATTTTCAAAATATGACTTTAGTTGTATATTTGTGACTTAAAAATAGTACATGACATTTTAGCAAAGAATATGCTTCCTAGATGGGTTAACTAATTGAAAAAGTAAGCAATACAGAAGGATAGAATATAACAAGTAATAAACAAAATGCTGCTTACAGTATTTGGAAAACCAGGCATCGTTTAATTTTGTTGCTATGGAGATACAGCGTAATTGCTATGAAGGAATCAAATAGACGTATTAAACTTTCTTAAATTATTTACTCAAGAAAGCTGTAATCAAGGATCAAGTACATAAAATAAAATAAAACTGGAAAGTCTTTTTTTAGATAACGAGCATTTTAGAGTAGTGATTGATGAATATTTTATGGTATTTATTGTTCATTTTATTGTAAATTTATTTTGGTACTCTAATTTATTAACATACAAATACATATATATATATATACAATCAATATATTATGTGGGTCTGATGGCCGAGCGGCAAGCCCTCTGGCAGGTATCGGGTGCGGTGGTGCCATGGATGTTTGTAGTGGTACGGAATACACATTAAACCGTAGGTCTCGGTCGTAATAGAGGTTTCCGTTCCCGGTAGAGCGTTTTGAGGGCAGTGTTACTCGCGTCCGTAGCATATCTTCAAAGCATATCATGAGTAAAAGCAATACAGATTAACTGTATTGACAGCTGCATTAGAGCAACAGCAACAACATAATGTATACATTTATATATGTGTGCTAATACGTTCATTGCTATTCTTTTGGAATTTTTAATTATAAATAACTAGAAGAATAACTCCATTTCTTTTAAAGTTTGTTTTTACTTTAGTTTCTGCTCAATCAATTTCATGAACTGATGGTGTATTCCTTAAACAATTAATATGTTCAGCTTTTCCAACCTGAAACATCAGAGGAAATTACACACAGTTATATTTTTTTATTTTAGTTTTCACTCTTATATCCACTCGGATATAAAATTTAATATATTTTTCTAATTCTGCCGAATCCCCCTTTATAAATGACGCCAGTTTCATTGATTGAGGACATCAATGAGAACAGAACAGAAACTCCGCTCCTATTTCCAGTTAATAACGACACGTCATCGATATTTTAGTTACTGCCTCACGCAACATCCTCCATCATCTGATTTTCATCTTTCTCACAGGAGCACGGACATCATTATTTATTGTGACGGATTCATCGGTTGAAATTCCATTAAAGTACGTATCGCATTGGAACTGTGTGCTTCATCATGATAGGAGATTTAGTCAATTTTGAGAAATTATGAGAACCATTACTTAGCAAGTCTTTTGTCGGAGTAAATGTATCTTTTGAGATATCTTTATGAAATTTCCAATTGATCTGTTTTGGGATTTTATAATACCTATATATTTTTTTTAAAAAATCTAATGAAATTTTTCTTTTTAATTTTGAACAATAATGTATGAATACAGGGTGATTATAATTAAAGTTCTCCTTTCAGAATGCTGTAAAAAAGAAACACTCGTCACAAATACTTTAAATTTGAACTGAAGATACTTGGAAAAGAGGGATATGATATGGCATCAAAAAGAGTTTCAAAAAACGTTCCACCGATTTTTCCCATCCAATTTTGTATGACCTTGCCGTGATAGATGGGTTTCCGCTAATAGCGTCGCAACTGTTGAATGACTTGGAAGTCACTTTTTCCGTCAAAAAAACCTAAACAATAAATCATATCGAACACTGCATTTGGTTTAATTTACAACTCATGCCAAATAATTTCGATTAAAAATATCACTTGCAGCCGAATTCTTTTTTATGCCGCTTACAGCGTTATCTATTAATACGCTTTGGAACTTTTTTGATGCCGTACCATTTCCGCCTTCTTCAAATATCTTCAGTTCAAATTTGAATTCATTGAGACGAGTGGTTCTTTTTTTTACAGCATTTTTGAAAGTGGGACTTTAATTAAAATCGTCCTTGTATGTGTGAGTATATATATATATATTAATGATAGCGTATTTAATTGATAATATTTTT
Source organism: Caerostris extrusa (assembly GCA_021605095.1). Classification (NCBI taxonomy): domain Eukaryota; kingdom Metazoa; phylum Arthropoda; class Arachnida; order Araneae; family Araneidae; genus Caerostris; species Caerostris extrusa. The sequence continues at coordinate 104,624 of BPLR01015921.1, forward strand.
TTTTTATTTCCAGTGGCAGATTATGAACAGTTACAGCAAAAAAAAGAACAATGAAAAAAATAAAAACATACAACAGCAACAAAATAATACAACAAAACATGGTGAAACGGAGTACACTAATCTAACGAAAATGCCAAGTTGCAGATCTTTTAGCCACTAAAAAGTGTCACCAGGTGCACCACGGGGAGGTAGTTCTTCTACGCACCCTTGATAATATTAATTTATATGATTAATCTATTTGATTATCGTTATCAAGATAAATATGTTAATCCTATATACAAAACCATGTTTAAATTTATTATACAGGCCACAAAAATATTCTTCAACTTAATGTGCTACATTGGGGACTATTAAATAGGACAATGAAACATCTTGGCTTAAATATTTTATTATGTAATACTATGATTTTTATGGTAGGTTTTACATTGCTCAATTATTAATCATTATTTTCCGTTTACCGTTATGCATTTATATCAAATCCTGCAGAAAATATTGGGAAATCACCAAATTAGAGAAAAAAAAAAAATACTAGTAACCATTAGAGAGTTTTGCATAACGTTTTTTTATCGTCCGGTATTTCTTTCTCCCTAGCGCGCATGCTCATATGAAACATTATTACAGATACGCATGCGCGCTAGGGAGAAAAAATACCGGAGGATAAAAAACGTTATGCAAAAACTTTCTAATGGTTACTAGTATGGCATTAACTGAAATCAGCATACAATAATTGTGTTCTCATTTTTGGCATATAAAAGATTGTTCAACAACACAGAACCGAAGCATGTAGGCTATATTATAGGAATTTATGTCATTAAAGAATAATATATATATATATATATATATATATATATATTATTATTATTTATTTATTTATTGGGGAATAAATATATATTAAGGTACGAATGTCCTATCATTTGGCTTGGTGGAAGGTATGAACACTTAAAATAATTTTGGATTGTAGGGCTCCTGGTAACAGGGCCAAGGACATTAGAGAAGCTGCTGTATATATGCTATCATAATGGAATAAATTATAGCTTAAAAAAACACGCTTTTAGAGTTAATCAAACTAAAAAGTAAAAAATAATTGATAAAATAAGATTAAAATTACTGACGAGAAAATGAATATCACTCTTCTAAAAGAGTGGGGGGGCTTTGTATGACATTTTTAAACAAACTCTGCATTTCGGAATGAAACTAGTGAAAAATTATAACGTTTGATATAGAGGACCCCACGCTTTTAGAACAGTGACATTCATTTTCTCGTCAGTCATTTTATTCTTATGTTAACAATTATTTTTTACTTTTAGTTTGATTAACTCTAAAAGCGTGTTTTTTTAAACTATAATTTATTAGTTTGATTAACTATAAAAGCGTGTTTTTTAGTGTTGATATTTAAATGAGGTCCCTGTACGGAGGACTGAACTATAGTTCTTACAATAATTTAATTGTGAGTAAAACAAAAGCTAAATGCGAGTATGTCGAGCCAGCCAGGATTCTAACAGGGAATCTCCTGATCCGTAGTCAGGCGCGTTGTGCCACTGTCCCACGTAGGTTTAAATGTCTTCGGCACTTTCATTCTACATGGGTAAAATTGCTCTTGATAAGTTAAAATAAAATCACTCTTCCTGGCGATCCTACTCAGGATGAGATAATAAACTGATCAAAATATTTTAGTGTCCTTGATAAGTCTACAAAGTTAAAATTAAAATCTCATGATGGATTTTATAAAGGTAGGGCAAAATCGAGCCCAAAGAGTCAGTTACAAACAAACAAACATACAGGTGAAACTAATAAAAGCTTATTAAAAGATTTCAGATCGAAGGGGTTGGTATTCAACCATATATTTTCAAAGGATTCTTGATAGAAAAGAGTGAAGATGTTAAAAAACAGATACTGAATAAAAAATGATATATAAATTAAAAAACTAGTAATATAAAAAAAAAAAATTAAAGTCAATTCCTACTTTTTTTCTCATTATATTGCATAAAGTTCTTTATAAATAATTTTCATTCATTTTTTAAGTTTATCTGGCGCCATCTATTGGTAGATATAGGCAACTTAAATCTAAAAAAAAAAAAACTAAAGTTAATGAATTAAATTTAATTACTGAATTAATATTTGAAAAACCGTATTGACATCCAATGTCATCCACTACAAGCTCAAAAATGTATTCGAACTTGAGTGGATGAATAAAAAGTGTTTTATGAACGATTGAAATATTTTAACAAGATATATATAGGGAGAGTGTGAGCTAATAGAAGGAATTAAACTGAAAGATTGAAAAAAAATAGTTTGTCAGAATCTAGAAAGCAAAAATAACGAAAATGTAATGGAAATTTAAAAGAAAAAATAATAATTAACAAAATTTTTTTTATTATTTAAAAATATGTTTCTTTCATACCATTTTATATATAGGGTATAAGCTAATTATAAAAATTTATATTTAATTATTTATATACAATTCTTTTTTCTTACTGTTTTAATTTTATTATTCACATATATTTTATTGAACAATAAAGTAAAACAGTAAGATGAAGATAAAAGTAATTTCTAAAACTTTTATGATTACTTAATGAATCTATAAATATTATAAAATAGTACATAAGGAAAATAAAATATAATAAATACCACACAATTGAAAAAAATGGTCTCTTAAAAGTTAGTAAAATAGAAAAAGGATCAGCATGAAAGTTTTCTTAATCTTGAATAAATCATATATACAAATAAAGGTAAGCATATCAATTTATTTAAGAAATATGAACTGGAGATTTAAAATAAGGGATTCTTGGTTGAAACATTTTAAGAAAAAAAAAAACAGGAACATTTACATTTTACCTTTTAACGGGAAGATCTTAGTGGAAAAATCGAAAGGTTGGGAATATACTTTAAGATTGTGTCACACCGAGAAGGCACTGAAAGAGTCCAAAGAGGAAATTACCAAGTTTCCTTAAAAGCATTTAACGAATAATGTATATTCTGAAATCAAGTATCAAACTTCAGCTAATGCATTTTCATACTATTGATCCGAGCTCTTCCGTTCACTTTCTCCATTGAGAATATTATGGTTTCAAGATTTTAAAGGAAAGAATAATCCTGTGAAGTGTTGATATCAAAATGCAAAGTCTTATATACATGGAAGGAAATTGACTTTATTTTTGCTTTTATAAAAATACAAACAAAAATAAAAATAAAAAATAGAAATTGCACTCAGTTAAATATTTCTAATTCTATTACAAAAGATAATTTTTTTTTTCACGTTATTATAAGAAATGCTGCCCCTGAAGGTAAATTACATTTATAATGAACTTTCTTTCGAAAAACATTTTCACAGTTAAATTTATAAAATTTTACAGTAACTAATTTCCTTTGGTAATCTTAGTAATATAAAATACAAGCAAGCAATATAAAAAAAAAAAAATTTAAAGTCAGTTCCTACTTTTTTCACTATATTGCAGAAAGTCCTTTATAAATAAAGTTGAAATGTATTGGTAGATACATGCAACTTAAATCTAAACAAAAAAACAAAATTAATTAAAAAAATTTAATTAATGAATTAATATATAAAAATGTATTAACATCAAGTATCATCCACTACACGTTTAAAAATTGTATTTGAACTTGAGTGGAGGAATAAAAAGTAATTTACGAACGATTGAAAATTTGAACAACATATATATAGGGAGAGTGTGACCTAATGGTATTGATTGAGAAAATATTAATTAATCTGTGAGTCTCAGGTAATTATGCAAATTTTATGTTTTTTTATCATTTGCATAAACGTGTTGCCTGATGGCCGAGTGGCTATCGCTCTGGCGCTCTGTACCACGGATTTCGGGTTCTAATCCCGGCGGTGCCATGGATGTTTGTAGTGGTTCGGAATCCACTTTAAACCGTAGGTCCCGGTCTAACATGATCATAGAAAGTTGAAAGTGTGTTGTTGATCAATGTATGTGGCTTATTTTTCAAACTACACGCACCCCTGTATAGTACTAAATGAGTAACGTCGGTGCAGCCCTTGCTTATGGCATAAAAAACAACTGTCTAAGTATTTGCCTCCTGCATTCGAGAAAAATGAATGTATTATGTTATTTTTTATTTCACATCATAAAAAATAAATTTAAATATTTACTTTCTATAACAATAAAACAGGTAAAACAATAGAATATCTAAATATTTTAAACATAAAAAATATTATAGATGATAAAGATGTTTAAACATACCAGCATCCATAAATTATTAAAAAATAAATTATAGTAAAATATTATTATCTAAAGCGATGATTCAATCATAGCTATTATTGTAGTAGTATAATAAAAATATTGATGTCTACAACACTACATTTATATGACAAAGTTTTTTAAAAATTTTTGTAATATATCAAATACAATGAAAATCATTATATTAAGTATACGTACACACACACTCGTATATATATATATATATATGTGTGTGTATACGAGTGTGTGTGCATAATACATTTATGTTAAAATAGCATTTATTCCCAATTTTGAGAATCTTAAAATTAAAAAAACAAAGCACAGTCATATTTTAGGCGCACTTGGTAAGTATTTGAATACCGATCTTGTTACAGATTCTTAATACTTCTGATAGTGATTCTGCCAATAGTTTACTTTAAATTTATTGTTAAATTATTTAAAACATATTTCTAATTATTTACGCCTTTTGAATTCTAAGTATATTCATTTAAAATAAATTATTTTTGTAATCATTTTGGATGGTCATCTTACATAAACTACTCCATCAATTACATAAGTAGGTAATCATAACCAAATTTTTATCTGGTGAATTTTTAAACAATTATTTTGCAATGCAGATAACATGGGTCATGGTGCTACCATCATGGCCATCATAGTGCTATCAATGAGGACCAGAGGTAACTGACTATCGTAGGCGATGGTATCTTAACCTTTCGCGATGCCGCTACAGATACCATCAAATGGACATGTAACCATATCGGGTGTAAGTCTTGTACATGGCGATTGTCATGGCTGAAACCGAAGCGTAAACGGCGTAATTCTTCGTAAACGGCGATCTCTTCTATTCCGTCACACATGCGGCTCTAGACCGAAAGAATTTCCAACGGAGGCATTAGAATATTTTGCTAATGGTAGTGTTCTTAACTGGTACATAAGTGCATGCAGTTGGAGACGAATCAACTTATAATTTTTCATATTGTCTCATTATATAATCGCATATAGGACGTTTTTTACATGTTTTAAGGAGTCAATGAAAGTGGACAATGTGGCAGACAACGTTTACCTTTAAGTTTGTTGGTCCATTCAGGCTGATTCGCTACTTTATTCGCTTTTAGCATCTCCCGAACGTGGGGTTGCTTGTATCAGCTGAGATAACATGAACAAATGGGCCAGCTTTTCTATGTCTAATCACGGAAATACTCGTTAACTTGTCTTTGATTTATCTCCGGCCACCTGATATCTCTTGTAAGACACGTCTTCTATGCGACAATAAACAAATCCTCAAATTGATTACACTTGCTGATAGAGTGGGCCAACTACCGGGTATTTTGATTATACTGTATTCATCTCGCGAGGGACAGCTACAAATTTCAGAATATTTACAATAACTAAGTAAGTTGTGGATACCATGCGATTAGTATTTTTTTTCTCCACTTCTGTGTTTTATATTTTCTCGGACACATAATATAATTTTTCCCTCTTAAGGACATACTGCTTTTTTAACCATTCATTATATTTAAAAACTTTATTAATCTCTACCTTCTATCCAATTAATTTTGCATGTGTTTCAAAAACTTTAGTTTTCCAAGTATCGCTTCAAATTATTATAACTATTACAAATACAAAACATGTTTTTTTTAATATTTTACGGTACATATTTATGTAATTTTTGTACAAAGTAATTTTATCCTTTTAAAAACAGAATGTTTATTTCATCCTATTTGTAATAATTTACAATTACATTTATTATAATTATGTATTTTTTGTTTTTTTATTTTATGCGAATTTGTAATAGTATGCTGTCTCATTCAAAATTCAAATCATGCTAGTTTTCAGAAGCTTCCCCCAAAAAAAAAAAAATGGTATCATAAACAATAACAAGCATTTTTTAATAATAACAGGCATTCATCCTTTTACTGCACATTTCCTTTTTGTTTTCGAATTTATTAATTAGCATGTTTGAGTTTCAATGACAATTATATGAAAAAAACACCAATAATTTAATTTATTTTCATTGTAGTATAATGGTAATCATTGAATTTTATTTAAGTACACCCCGAACAGAACAGCAACAAAAGAAAAGAGAACACAACAGTAAAAAAATTAGAAGTAAAAGTAATGCTTATGTTTGTTGTTTAGGAGGAAACCTGGAAAACTTCCCCCAAAACGCCAGATTGTCCATCCGGGAGCACTTATACACATCATTTTATACATTAAATCCTATCATCATAATATACACATTGCCAATACACATTGTAACATTGTATTGATTCTGAAAGCAGTGACTGAAACAGACGCCACCCGAGGATATTCAAACATAAACCATGATGCATGCTATATGCGCAATTTACCATTGGCTCGTGAGAGGATTTAGATATACATTACGATATCTAATCGTCATGAAATGACACAAATATTAATTAGCATATTCAGTTCCGTCTCATAAAAATTCATCAGAAATCATTATTATAGAAAAACATCGCAATAAAATATAATTTAATAATTTCAATAGAAAATGAAAATTTAATTAAAAAATAGAAATAATTTAAGCTAATTAAAAAAAAATAATTAGTTTTACAACGATATGAAAAAATACCATAAATTAAATGTAACATAAGATATTCAAGATTTCTTTTCAACGTTCACGTTATGGATGACTTGTGCCCCCTCCCCCTTGTTTTTCATTAAGTTGTTTGTAACATTCTCAACCAAAATGTTTTGATGTTTAAAAAAAAAGTTCTTTTTTTTAATAAAAAATCGCTACTCATTTTTCATTTATTCACCATGTCTCATTTTGCTCCACTCTAACCGCAATCTATACCAAGCCGGGTCGATATTCTTCATCTAGCTTCATTAGAAAGAGAGAGTAAAAAAAAAAATGCAAGGAAAAAAAAAAATCAGCAGAAATCAAAACAACAATTTTTTTTCGAAGTTTTTCTTTCTACGCAAAACAAACATCTCGTTGTTCATCACTGTTCGCTGCTTTTGCTTGCACAGCAACAAAAAAAATTTAGATATTTTAGTAACTTAGAACTCAAATTTAAAGTTGAGATGATATTAAGAAGAATAGATAGTATTTTGATATATAAGACATGAATGCATTATTTTGTATTGAAGCCTTTTTAACCTCTTAAACACAGATGGAAATTTGTTCTCAGTTTATTGCTATTGTATTAAATTTAAGGGGTTTCTTTAAAACCTTATATAAATTTGTTTTAATTGGTGAACTCAAAAATAAAGATTATAAAAAAGAATAAAGTGATTAGTTTTCAATGTTCAACACGGGTTATTAGGCAAAAGTTCTTATACCTTTTTGGAGCTTCAGAGACTCTGTGATATAGTTATAATCAAAACTGAATGTGAATTAAAAACATTACATTTTTTTTATTAAACCAAACATTAAATATAATCTACTGGTAATAAAAATAAGAATTAAGTAAGGATTCGACCAAATATTACCATATAATTCAACCTATAAATTAAGGTAATGCCAAATTTATTGCAACTAAATTATTTGTCAAAACAAATAACTTCCTATATTGTCACAGACATGCTCATATATGTAAAAAACCAGTAAATTTCAGTAATGTATAGCTTTCAGTAATATAAGAAGATTATGGCATTTTGGTGGAAGGATTTTTAGTAAAGTGTTTATAGAAATTTTAAAATTCACTTGTGATAACTTATTTATGTGAATTAGATATTATTTATGTATTTCCAAATATGAAAACTGACTGCAATCAATTAGATGTCTGATATGGGATTTCGTTACTCATTCAATCACAGTCAAAATAGTCTTAAAAGGTGGATTAAATACTTACAACGCACCAAAATATTTATTAAATTAATTACAAATTTTTCGACTTCTATGCTATTTTTGATGGAAAATCTGATATCTATGACAGGAAGCATATGAATACTTACATTCATTTGAAAATTCAATTAATCTGGGATATCTAAAGAGATAGTTTGAAACACCACTCTTATAAAAGACAAATATAAGAATTGATATTGAACTTCACCCAGAAATGGAGAAAGAATGAAAGCATAGGTGTAAATCTTAAAAATGTTTAATAATTCAACATTTTATAAACAAAAATTGGTTTTAAGGGCTACTATAGAAATATTATTTATTTAACACAATTGGAAATCTTATTATCTTGTTTATCTATTTATACAATTTTATTTAACCATTTAACCATTTACACAGAACCATAACTTCACTAATGTGGAAAAAATGTTCAAAAATAAATAATCCATTCATTACGAAATTCTTTTAAAGAAAATATTTTTAGCCAAGCCAAACCAGCCAGTTATTTTAGTCTTATTTTAAAATGCACACTGCATATTGAGCAATATATTTATTTATATTTTCAAAAGATATTACTATAAAATAATATTTTGTTTGTTATAAATCTGCTATAATGCTAAGTGCTAAGTAAATATTATATGAATTTGATTTCTTGATTTTCTGAAAGAGAGCAACTTAAATAGGCTCCCCAGAGATACAATAAATAAATTATTGGGTTTAGGTATGGATCTTGAAAGAAAATTCACTTGTTTTTCTATATTTCATATGCATGTCATAGCCTAAACTTACTAGTTTATGACAATGAAATGAATTCCTCAGAATGCACTATTTTTGGTATTATCCACGCATTATGTTTTCTTTTCTGTCTTTCCTGGGCAATAGTAGGCATTGAAAAAATCTGTTAACAGCTTCATTGGAAAATCCTTTTAAGCAAGAATTGGTGGGAGAATAGAGTAGGTCAAAGTGAAATGAATAATGATAATAATAAATATGAAATCATGGTAATTCAAGGAAATCTTTATGAATTTTTCAAAAATGCCTTCATCTGACCTTATCATCAAACAGGAAGCAGACGTTCTTGTAATAAAAATTAAAGACTACTTTTTTTTCTGATATTGATGGTGAATGTATGATATTATGTCTTAGAGTGAATAAGGTCAGAAAAATTATACAAATTATACATTCTATTGGGACAATCATTTTCCGTTTCACTAATGAACTGATTACTTAATTGATTATCAAGTAAACGTATATGGAAAAGTATTTAATTAAATAAAGAGCCCGTTTTTAGAGGTAAAAGAAAAATCAAGATAAGGAAGTTGTTTGACTAAGAGCGAACAGACAAACTTCCCAATGTAGATGACTGAACAAAAAAATCATGACTTCAACTCACTATTGTATAAAGCTATTTTTTTATCAAAGAGATTTTAACAGTTACGAAGTCTTGCTAACATTTAACGATTTTTAATGATCTAAATTATTTGCCAGACAAAAAATTAAACTGAACTTAGTATGTCAAGATTTTTAAAATACACTGGTGTGCAAAACTTAAGCAACAGGTGTGTTTTTGCCATAACTCCACGAGAAATCATCAGAGAGACATGACATTCAGAAATGAGGGAGAGTATTATGTACGCAAAGGATGACGAAAGCATCGGCGCTGAAAAAGGAATACAATGCATACGGTATGGAATCAAACAAAAACTAACTTTATTGAACGCATAGTATCGTGATTTAGGATTGTCTATTCAAGAGGAAGAACAACAAGCAGATGTTCCTTAATATGGGATATGCCCTCCCCTCACTACAATAGTTGCTTAGGACCGTCTCCGCATACTCAGAACCAGTTGGTGCAACATTTCTTGTGGTAGGAGGGCCCATTCCTCAATCAGCATCTGTTTGAGTTGTTGGGTGTTCTCCGGAGGATCCTCACAGAGTGCTGCAATGCATCCCCACATGTTCGATGGGATTTAAATCTGGGAGTACGCTGGCCAATCCATTCGAGTGATATCTTCACTTTCCAGTAGCTCCTCAACAACAAGAGTCCGATGTGGCCGTGCATTGTCATCCATAAAAATGAAGTCTAGGCCAATGGCACCTCGGAACAGACGCACATGGGAAAGGAGTACCTCCTCGCAATAGCGATCCCCGGTTACAGACCATCTGTCGAAAACGTGGAGCTCAGTTCGCCCGTTCAGCAAAATGCCTTCCCATACAAGAACTCCAGAACCACCATAACGGTGTCTTTCCTTGAGGTTACTTGGATAAAACCGGGTCCCGACCTCTCTCCAAACCAAAAACGCGTCGAGAATCGCTTCTGGTACAGAATCAATTCTCATTCGTAAAGAGGACACGTCTTCATTGATTAGTTTGTCCACTTTTTGTGCTCTCTGCACCACTGTAAACGGTGGCGTCGGTGACCAACTTTCAACGGGAAGTAACTTTCAGGACGGCGGGCGAATAGGCTCAATTTGTGAAGGCGTCTGACCACAGTAAACCGCGACACTTGTCGCCCCGTTGCTGTACAGATTTGCTGAGAAATGGCGCTTGCTGATTGTTGTTGGCCTCTTTTCGCCTGCAGGACAATATATCGGTCATCCCCCTGCAGTTGTCTTCCTCGGGCGGTCACCACCAACCTTTCTAACAGCTATACCTGTGGTTTGGAATGCTTTCAAGAGCTCGAAGGTGATTTCTTCTACCCATATTTCACGAACTGACTCACTGGCACTTGCAGCGAATATGTTGAATTGCGTCTCCGTCCTTCCTTTTATTCTACTGTTGAGCTGCGCACGCCGACATCACGCGTTTTGAGTACGCTCACGTCGCCTCCGACGTTTCGCTCCTGATATTTGCATACGCATGACGTTTCTACTGACTTATGTGTTCATTGTACTGATCTCCAGACATCCTTTTCTGCAATTTTTTGGCTATCTGCTAAATTTTTGCATTGTTGCTTAAGGTTTGCACACCATTGTATTTAAACCACAAAGAAAATGTTCATATTGCTGGGAATTTCAGGAAATTCCAGTAAGTGTGAGATTCCGGGAAACTTTTCATATTTATTTGAGCTCTTGATTGAATTAAATATAACAATATTATAATTATTTCTTGAAGTAAAATATTAATTAAAGCCATTGGGTTCATAAAATTTAATTATGTACCGATTGCCCTGGCATATGTGTGTATTGTATTACGAATAATGCTGATAACAACTACTACGCACGAGAGAAGCTGTAGACAGCTAAAGCTAAAAAAATGTAAAAAAAAACATTCTTGCAGTATCTATGTCTCAAGGAAGAATGAATTATTAGGTAATTTTATCTACATAAAATTATAAATGATATTGCAAGGATTATAAATATAGAAACTGGCATGAAAAAGGTTTGTTTTTAAAACTAGGGAAATATATTTTTGCTTTATTTAGGCTAATTAAACACATTATCCAAATCTGGTTGAAAAAAATAGTTTTACTTTTCGTTACAATTATATTTTCAATTTTTTATTATGTTTTTATTTCATTTATGACTTTGTTATTTTATTTTTTTACAATCTAGATAATAAATTTATTTCTAAATTTTAGTTATGTTCCTTGTAAAATTTTTTATAAATCGTCAAATATGCATCAAAGTATAGATTTCTAAAGGTACCAGTAATCATAAATCCGGCTATGTTTAAAATAGCATTAAAATGCAAAAATCTCCCATGTCTACTACTTATTTTATAAAGAAGATTATTAATTAAAATGTCTTGTAATCTTATTGAGTGGAATTCGAATCCCTTGATGTTCAGTTGATGAAATTGTAATTCTTTTAAATCAATTCTAAATAATATACGATCTTTATAATTATTAAGTATCATGTCAACTTCTTTATAACGAAGTATTTTTAGGGCTTTATTATCAATGTATTAAAAATAATATAATACAGAAACAAAATTATTCATCAATTTACTATGCAAAAATTCTGAAGAATTCTTTATTTATTCTTTAAAAAAGTTTTGAAATGAAGATAATCTTTGATAATAAATCCTAAATTTTAGTAATATGAAAATGAAAAAAAAATTGGTACAAAATTAAAAATAATTAATATTACAGTTATTAAATTTTGCTAAAAGTTTCGAATCGCATCTTTTACATTTCATAAAAGGCCGTAGTACATTTATTTAGTATAGCAAGTTAAGTTTAAAAATCTTCAAATTTAGCTTATTAAAAAGCTTGATATAACAAAAAAAAAATTAGTATAATAATATTAAAATATCATTACTACACTTTATGTGACAAAAACGTTTCATTTAATAGTTTTGACTTCATGTATCAAGGTTCTCGAGGTCCTTATAACGAGGCGAGATGAGCACCGAGGACGATGCACGCAGTGGACGCCCCAAAGAGGCTGTTACCGACGAAAACATTAAAAAGTCCACAAAATAATTTCTGATAAACGTAAAGTGAAGTTGATTGAGATAGCTGAGACCCTAAAGATATCAAAGGAACGTGTTGGACATATCGTGAATGAATATTTGGATATGCGAAAGCTCTGTTCAAAGGGGTTCGCGCGAGCTCACAATCGACCCAAAACAACAACGAATGGATGATTCTAAGCAGCGTTTGAAGCTGTTCAATAGTAATGAACCCGAATTTTTGAGTCGATATGTGACAATGGATGAAACATGGCTCCATCATTTTTACACCGGAGTCAATCGACAGTCAGCAGAGTGGACTGCACGTGATGAACACTAAAAATGCTATAACTTCACTAAAAATGCTATAACTCAAGTACTAATATTGCAACAGCAGTCAAATTTATACACGTGTCTTTTGAAGGTTAGGGCTAATTAAAAATTAAATTACATGGATTTAATACTAGTAGCGCCATCTATGTGTCAGGCCCTCTGTTATGCCAAGGACATTAAGATGACTGGAAGATTCGGAATTAATACCTTTCCAACGAACTGTTTGTATAATTATTAAAACATGTCAAAATCATCATTGATCCAACTAATTTGTGAAAAAAAATTGTTGCAACTCATAATCTATGCTTTTCTGAAGGCTGCTAGTCATGCTAATGAACTGCTAGTCATGCCAGTCAACTGCTAGTCATTCTTATTATCATGTTCGAATCAGATGTAATTGCAATAAGGCATAGACATTTCTTATGCCAGAAATAAATTTCGAACAAATAAATAGGCGCCATAAATAACTGCAGATGCAAAATAAAGTTATAATTTTTAAATGCTCAATACTTGATTTGATTACAGTTTCCTCAAAATCGCCAGATATGCAGCATATTGAGTTATCCAAGTTACATAGCAAAATTCTGCTGCAGTTTTCATAGCTGCTTTATCGCAATATAGAATAAACAGCAGAAGAAATTAGCTAGGTATTTACTGTAGAACCTTCTCCTGAAATACAATAAAAGATTTTCTACCCGTCAAAATTATTCTTACCAACCATGGCATAGTCATGATAACTTTAGATTCAGCTCCTCCTGTAGAATTTCAAATATAATTTTTACTACTTTTGACATCTCTTTTATCTTATCTCCCAGACAGATCAGAGATTTAGAAGTGATGTTTTCAATCAAATTCAACAAAAGTTTATATGACAGAGTAATTAATCAAAAATTCTTACCAATTCAATGTAAACTTTCGAAGACTCTTGAAGTACAGTGATTTTCTAACAACATTTTAGGCAATTATATAATATATATACATGAAATTCCGATTTTATGTCCATTTTGATGGCTTATTGTACAATAATCCTAAATCTTAAAACGAAGTTAAAATACTCAGAATTAATGGTCAATATTTCAAGCTCAGTATTGAATTCTGTGCTTTGAATTTTTTATTCAAATGGTAGATACTCCAATTTTTTATTGCAAACATTTTAAAACAATTCAAACGCTAATATTTTGTTAGTTACCATTATTTATTTTGTCAACTCATTTGCAATATATTTTTGAGCTTTATTATCATTGCAATTAAAAAATGATTTATGAAATTAATTGTTGATAAAGAATATTAAAATTTAAAATTTTCTTTCATAAAAAAAAATTGTAATCCAATGTTACCAAACATACAAAAATGTAATGTAACATATAATAAAATTATTAAACTAAATAAAATTTTACAAAGAATATGGCCACTTAAATATGCAGTGCTATGTCTCTTATGGTGCATTTTCTATAAAATTCTCAAAAAATTAACCTGACAAAAATACAACCATCATAAATAATATGATGTTGAGCAGTTTTCAGCTTATATATTACAAGTACATTTAAGTTCATATATTATACACAGTTTATTTAATAACTTTTTTAATGCATCACTTGATTTAATTTTATGTATGGTATTCGTATTTGCCGTCTTCTGGGTGGACTGCATGGACAACTGCTTGTATTCTCTATTTTATGGACGTTGAGATCTTACAAATTGCACACGCAAGCTCCCTGTTTTATCTCTATAATATCACCTCAGAGTCAACACGTTTCCGGTAATAATGGAAATATCAAATGTAAAAAGCTGATTTAAACCATGACTTCCTGCACGTAACTTGACTGCGTCAGAGGCCAAGTCAAATTTGGTTTGTTGCATTAAAAATAAAGCAAGTAACATATAAAAAAAATCAATTCCTACTTTTTTTTTCATTATATTGATTTTATAAGCCCTTTATAAATAATTTTTCATTCATTTTTTAAGTTTATATGTCGCCATCTATTGGTAGATATATGTAACTTATATCTAAAAAAAACTATAATTAATTGATTAAATTTAATTACTGAATTAGTATTTGAAAAAAACTGTATTAACATCAACTGTCATACACTACAAGTTCAAAAAATTGTATTTGAACTTGAGTGGATGAATAAAAGTATTTTATGAACGATTGAAAATTTGAGCAAGATATATATAGGGAGAGTGTGAACTAATAGAAGGAATTGAACAATGCTCGTGCCGCACAATATAAAACAGATATGAAAATGATAGATCTAATACGGCAGATGATATACACCGAAATGACAAAAGTCATGGGATAGCAATATGCAAATTTTCAGATGGCAGTAGCATCGCGTAGAACAGGTATAAATGCGCAGTGCTTTCGCAGAGCTTTCATTTCTGTTCAAGTTATTCATGTGAAGAGGTTTTGACGTGATGATGACCGCACGACGGGAATTAACAGACTTTGAACGCGGAATGTTAGTTGGAGCTAGACGCATGGGTCATGCCATTTCGGAAATCGTTAGGGAATTCAACAATCCCACATCCACTGTGTCAAGAGTGTGCCGAAGTATGAAATTTCAGGCATAACATCCCACCATGGACAGCGCAGTGGTCGACCGCCTGCACTTAACTACTGAGACCGGCGACGTCTGCAAGAGTCGTAAATTCTAACAGACAAGCAACACTGCGTCAAATAACCGCAGAAATCAATGTGGGACGTACAAGGGACTTGTCTGTTAGAACTGTGCGGAGAAATTTGGCTTTCTTGGGCTATTCCAACAGAAGACCGACTCGAGTGCCTTTACTGACAGAACGACATCGCTTGCAGCGACTCTTGTGGGCACGTGAGCAAATTAAATAATAAAGTCAATAATAATACAATGAACAATCCTATAGCTTACATACATATTATAACGAACATTTAATTAATATTTGAAAAAAATATTTAAATAATCAATAGCTTCAAATTTTGTTCATCTTTGAAAAAATAATACTTACTAAAACAAAATACTAATTATTATATAATAAAATAAATTCACGATTCTGTGACTTCATAAATCGTAAATTTCAATTTTTTTTTCAACATTAACAGCGTATATATATCGAAATGTTTTGTAATTTTAAACAAGCAGCGAAAATATTAAAAAAAATAAAGGTATAAATAAGATAACATGTCTGTCTTAAATGAAATGTAATTTAGTGTATTTATCTCTGTTCATTACAGAGTTTTTGCATACCGTACTTTTGGACGTCCGTTAGCTTTTCTCCCTAGCGCGCATGCGCATAGGAAGACCCGATATTACAGATACGCATGCGCAATTTCCTATGAGCATGCGCTGAAGAAAAAAACTAACGGACGGCAAAAAGTACTACCAATTATTTTTTTCTCAAACTCGTTATTTATTCTTAAAAATTTATTTCAGTACTGATATATTTTCTCTTACTAAATATTGCCATCTTTTTGCCAATAATCAATGCATGCTAAAAAGTCATCGGCGAATGATCTTCAAAGCGCGCTGCGAAATCGTTGAATCTACTTCCAAAAACTCAAATGACGTTTGTTGTATTAACGAGTGAATAGCAAGAAGCCGCTATAGTGTGGTTAACTGTGTTTTTTACACCAAATTAAGATCCATCTTTGACAAAGACGGTACCAGAATTTGAGCTGAGGTTATATATTCTTTTAAATAACTCATTATTATCTCTAACTAGACTAGGTTTAAATATAGACTACATTTTGTTTGAATCAGTTATAAGTATAGGTGGATTCGACCGAAAATCGTCTTCAACGTTTTGCGTACTGTTTTAATAGTTGTTAGCATATATGCAATAAGCATTTGCATTTGGACAATGAAAATTTAATACAAACATAAAATAGACATTGCAAAAAATAGCAGTGTTTTTATAAATTCATTAGAGAGGTTTTGCATAGTGGAAGCCACCGCTTTCACTTTTTCCGCTATTTGGCGCATGATACTACTGCGCATGCGCTCATCAGAAACGGTAATTTAACGGGGGAAGCTTAAAATAGAGAGATTTTGCGTACCGTATTTTTTTGGACGTCCTTTAGCCGCGCGCATGCTCATAGGAAACATTGCACTATTGTGCATGTATATCTGTTATATTACACTACTGCCATGCGATTTGAAAGCAGTTGAAAGCATTTCTTATAAACAAACATGCCTGCTAACTGATGAATAGATGAGGCGTTGACTAACTGTGAAACATGGAAAGCAGAAATTAAACTCTATAGACTTCATTTAAATAAATTAAAATATTTTTAGATTGGTCTAGGATCTTGTACAAAGAAAACATGTGAAATATGCGAGCAATTGATCTTAAATAAAAATACTTTTTTTACTAATCAGCTGATTCATCAACGATGATGCAACGGATACACATATACGATCTGCGAATCACGAAAGTAAAATTTCCAGTTTATTTGTTATATTAAAAATATTCTATAATGTAGTTTAATTTCTTAACATATTTAATGTTAATTAATTCTAAAATTCTCATGATAATCTGTTTAAACTAAATCACTTTTCACTAATATATATAAATATATTTTGTAGTCAGATAGATACTGAAACACCATTATAGGCAAAAACTTATGTTATAGGAATGAAAATCGATTAAGCTTTAACAGATTATCATGGGAATTTAAGTATTAATTAGCATTAAATATAATAAAATATACTATTATTTATATATTAAAAATAAAAAATAAATAAAAAAAACTTTCGTGATTCGTAGAAGATCGTGTATGCGTCTTTGTTGCTCTTTTCTCGTTGATGATTCCGCTGATAAATAAAAAAATGTTTTTTTAATTACATCTAAACATATTTCTTCTAGTACAAGATCCTAGATTAATCTAAAAAATAATTTAATTTATTTTAATTAAATGTTTAATTTCTGTTAATCCCGTTTCCTAATACGTTTTAACTCCTTATCCTTTCATCACTTTTATTCGAATTATATTACGAATAGTTTTTTAATTTTTTTATTGTATATTGATCTATAAACATTAAGATTAATTTGCAGAGAAGAATACGCCGCCCCCTTCCTTTTCTTAATAATATTCCAAATTCAAGATCATTTGGATTATTCATGTATATTAAATTTTAAGATGTATAAAATAATTTTTCCAATTTACAGGAGTGTGAGAATTCACCCACTCCTCCATTTTTAATAATAAAGATAATGACAACTAGAAAATATTTTCTCACAATTTGATTGTTTTATAAATTACATTCCCTTAACAGGCCTTCGAGAATAAAAATATATATCAATTACAGAATGGAACATTAAATGATATAATCACTGTTTACATATTCATATTCATTTTCATTTTCATGACATAGATGGTAGATTGAGTGAAATAATAAGCTAATGTACCACCAAAAAAATCATTTGCCAAAAAGTATTTGTTTACTAGCAACTAGATTTGCTATTTGTTTTTGTATTGACATGTCTTTAGTGAACAATTTCATTACTAATTAAAAAAGATGTATGTATTTTATAGATTTTTATGTACCACCTTTTTAAATTTTGATTAAATTACTTATTATTTACATATAGTTTTGTGCAAATTTCTTGTATTTAAATATTTCAGATTATATGAAGCAACTATGAATGAGATTTAAGAAACCTGAAATAATTTTAAATTCAATTAATTTTAATTTTATTTTTTAATTCATGACATACTTTAAAAAACAGATTAGTAAAATTTTGAAAATCTTTACATAATTATAATGAAAATGTTAAAATTGATTCCTACAATATGCCATTTGCATAAATAAAGAAAAATGTTCTATCAAAACAAACAAATTTAATAAGAAACAATATCGTAAATTTGTTTGCTCTTTAATTTATTATAAAAAGGTGTATAAAATAAATTAATAATTTCATGAAGCATGCAAGAAAAAAAAAGAAAATTGTAATGAATCCAGTTGCATATTATTACTTAACTTTTAATTTGCCGACCTTAGAAAGATTTTTTAAAAAAGTTAAAAATTATTAACTGTTATACCATTACAAAAAGTCCCCATACAAAGAGAAAAATTATAGCAAATGAGAGCAGAGAGTTGTAATCCAAAAAAAAAAAATAAAATAAATAAATAAACAAATATAAAATTAAATCAAATATTTAAAAATGTAACTAATATTAAGGATGAAAATGAATAAAAAACATATTCCTTGTTGCATGTTTTTCTTAAATAGAATATTTTCAAACTAAACAACTGGACCTGTTTTGTAAGAAGTTATTTAATAAACCCAATACATGTAT